>CAMUPU010000002.1:1166173-1168673 GCA_947095535.1 Poecilobothrus nobilitatus | reverse complement strand
CGGCACACGGACGTGGGGAAGGCTTCGTATGGATAAAAACTGGAGGAGTGATATATATCAGCTGCTACTTTACTCCGAATGAACTGATCCAGACCTTCAGAAATAAAATAGATGCACTAGCTAGAGGATGAGACCCTTCGAATGCCAAGCAAAATTATAGTCACTGGAGACTTCAATGGGCAAAGTACTGAATGGGGTATGTCCAACACCAACGCTCGAGGGAAATACATCTCAAACATGGCGGCCAGAAGGGGACTAATTGTACTTAACACTGGTTGTACGTCGACGTTTCGTCGCCCAGGGTATAGAAAGACTATCCCCGACATCTCGTGCGCGACGGAGGATCTAGCCTTACTAGTGGAGGGCTGGAGCGTACTGGAGGACTATACCGGAAGCGATCACCAGCACATTACTTTCTGCGTTCGGAATGAACCAGAGCCATACCGGAGTGCTGGACAAGAGCTAGGGAGTTGGAATGTCGGAAAGCTTGATGAGGCTAGATTCTCCTCAATACTTCGAGGCGCCCCGTTTTTAGTAGAACACCTAACGAATCAAAGAGCCCGGGAACAGGCAGAAAATGTGGTGGAAGAAACAATGGGCAAAGAAACAACAAACTTATTCGCAGCGCCTGTGAGTTGTCCATGCCCCGGCACAGATCGGGACCACGTCGACGTCCGGTGTATTGGTGGACCGAGGAGATTGCGGATCTCAGAAGACTCTGCCTTCGACTTAGACGGAGAGCACAACGGGCTCGGAATCGTCAGGAGGCAAACACTATCGCCACGGAACATAAGGTGGCAAAGAAGCTGCTGCGGTACACCATTAACCGGAGCAAGGTTTTCCAATGGAGAAAGCTAGGGGAGGAGGTGAACGCTGACCTGTGGGGCCTTGGCTATAAAATAGTCACAAAGAAGGTTAGGTTGGGGTCAGCACCGAGCTGCATGAGTGCGGAGACGATTACACGGATAGTTGATGCACTTTTCCCATCACACACACTTCGTGTAATGGCTAATACTCATGGGCCTACCTCAAGAAAGCGACGTCTCCTAATGAATGCCGTGCAGTCTGCGCTGTTATATGGTGCGGAGGTCTGGGGCGATCGAATGCGATTTGCGTGGTACGGGAAAGGGCTAGCTTCTGTCCAGCGACGCGCGGATCTCCGGGTCGTCTGTTCCTGCCGAACAGTCTCTGAAGCTCCGGTGCTCGTAATTGCAGAAGTTATACCCGTCGGACTGCTGGCGTTGGAAAGAGAAAATATCTACTGGAGAAAGACGGAGACCAGGCGAGAAAGCGCGGCCACGGAAGAGAGCAAGAGCTCTGGGACGCCGAGCCTAAGGGATAATGGACCGCACGGCTTCTGCCGCATATGTAGAAGTTGGTTAGTTGAAGCATGGGGAGGTAAACCACTATCTCACGCAGTTCCTAAGCGGACACGGATGCTTTCGGTCATACCTTCACAGGATGGGACGAGCCGAGACATCTGAATGTTTCTATTGTGAGAGAGGAAGAGATGATGCAGAAAACGTGATCTTCCACTGCTATCGATGGACGGATGGCAGAGCTGCAGCTGACCAGGTACTCGGACCGTTGTCACCAGACAATATAGTAGAGTATAAGCTTGAAACAGAAGAAAACTGGCGTCTGGTGGCGGAATTCGTGCAAAATACGCTAAGCACCAAGAACCAAGAGGCTGAGGCGGTAGATCCGCAGCGACGAGTGTGAGTCCTGTGCTTATCTGATAAGGCCCAGCCTGAAGCAGTGTGAAAAACGGTACCGGGCTGGTGTCCTTGGTGTTAGGGGGGGTTTTAGCCGGTAGTCCACCTGAACCCGGGTGGGAGTCCGGCACTTCGTACGTAAACGCATTTACCCCCTCGAGAAAAAAAAAAAATTATTATTATTATTATTATTATTATTATTATAATTATTATTATTATTATTATTATCATTATTATTATTATTATTATTGTTATTATTATTATTTTTACTTTTATATCCCTGATCTAGGAGATGCGAGGTGTTTAGGAACGCTTTGGGGAGCACTCAATTACTTACTAGATGATCCGGATTATGCAAGCGAATCTTAATCGGAGCAAGACGGCGGACTCTCTCCTGCACCAGCTAGTCCATGAGCACAA
Organism: Poecilobothrus nobilitatus; assembly: GCA_947095535.1. Classification (NCBI taxonomy): domain Eukaryota; kingdom Metazoa; phylum Arthropoda; class Insecta; order Diptera; family Dolichopodidae; genus Poecilobothrus; species Poecilobothrus nobilitatus. Next base: position 1,166,538 of record CAMUPU010000002.1, on the reverse strand, counting down.
TGCCGAACTGCTCGTTATCAGTGAGCAGTACAGGGATCTATCATCTACGTACTGGTACCGCGATGTGCTTGGGACTGCGGCGATCTGGGTACGGGATTCCGAAAAGATTACGGTGACGGCACACGGACGTGGGGAAGGCTTCGTATGGATAAAAACTGGAGGAGTGATATATATCAGCTGCTACTTTACTCCGAATGAACTGATCCAGACCTTCAGAAATAAAATAGATGCACTAGCTAGAGGATGAGACCCTTCGAATGCCAAGCAAAATTATAGTCACTGGAGACTTCAATGGGCAAAGTACTGAATGGGGTATGTCCAACACCAACGCTCGAGGAAACATGGCGGCCAGAAGGGGACTAATT
>CAMUPU010000002.1:976173-1151173 GCA_947095535.1 Poecilobothrus nobilitatus | reverse complement strand
TGATGCTGTTTCATCCGGGCGTCTTCCTGCAAAAAGAAGGAAGACTAAAAATAAACAAGAAGAGTATCAGCAATATTATGTGCAACATAGGCAACAACAACAAGATCAACAACTACAGCAACAGTCACAACAACATCAAACTCAACAACTTTAAGAAGAACAAGGGCCGTCCCCCTCCAATAAAAGAAAATACAAAAATTTATGTAATGTAATAAACAATATAAACCGCTTTAAGAAATTTTTCCTAATTAATATTAGTAAAAATAAATCTAAAATTTGTATTTTATGCTGATAACATTTATCATTAAAATTATACCAATCTGGATGTCTAACTTTGTGTTAATTTTATAATTTCATTTTTTATGTATGTTTGTATATTTCGTTTTTTGAGATTGTTTTTAAAAAGAACTTTAAAGCATTTAAATTGATAGCAAGAGATGTTAAAAATTCTTTACTAGGATTTTTCAAATTTTTAAAACTATTTCTAATAAAAATAAAATAAACTGTTATAAATGCTACGAAGTAATGATTAAAAAAGAGCCTTCAATAAATTTGTCGTCAGAACGATTAATAAAATACAAAAACTTCAATAGTACATCAGAAAAAATGTTTTTTTAAACACCTAGTGACCAATTTTTTGAAATTTGTAATCATTTCAATATATTCAAATATTTTTTTGACAATTATTTTCATTATGTTAATTTAAAATAAATAAATGTAGCAGTAAGTCGATGCAACCGACTTATTTATACCCTACACCTGAAAAATTCAAATTAAATTAAAAATCCATAAGTTATTTTAGTTAGGTATTTAATATAAGCTAAAAAAAATAAATGCTTTTACAACCTTTGTACAAAATTTCAGGCTTCTATCTTTATTAAATTCGAAGATATGCTTGTTACGTCTTGGGAAATGTGTGAAGGCACCCGGATCACGTCCCAAATTCATCCTAAATTTTAAAGACATTATCAGAACAGGATAGAATACTCTTATATCAAATTTCAAATTTTTATATTTATTAATTTCGAAGATATGCTTGTTCTGTCTTGGGACTTGTGTGGGAGATACCCGAACAACTATTCTAATTCATCTGAAATTTTAGGCAAATCAGGGATTCAGGAAACAACACCCTCATATAAAATTTGCAGTTTCTATCTTTATTAATTTCGAAGATATGCTTGTTCGGTTTTGGGAGTTGTATGGGAGGTACTCGACCAACCACTCCAATTCACCTCAAATTTTAGGCAAATCAGGGATTCAAGAAACAGCACCCTCGTATCAAATTTGAAGCTTTTATCTTTATTAATTTCGAAGATATGTTTGTTCGGTTTTATGAGTTGCGTGGGAGGTAACTGAACAGCTCCTCCAATTCATCTCAAATTTTGGACAAGTCAGGCATTCAGGAAACAACACCCTAGTACCAAAATTGAAGTTTCTATCTTTATTAATTTCGAATATATGCTATATAAATTTCATCAATATCACTTTTTCATCTTCATCTTCACTAGTTTTTGAGTTATCGTGCGAACGGACGGACATCGCTAAGTCGACTCAGGAGGTGATCCTGATTCAGAATATATATACATGTCCATATCTAAATCGCTTCCTTTTGGTGGTTACAAAAACCATACCAAAGTTAATATACCATATACTTAATGTGTAGGGTATGAAAAGAAATAATCGACGCATGCATTACTGAAACAAATGAATTATATCCCCATTGGTTTCAACAAGAAAGTGAATGTTACAGCCATAAAAAACTTATTCTCGATTTTTTTATCTTAGTTTTAATAACAAAAAATTCAGCTGAATTATTATATAAAACACCTTCATCCCATCATCCTTTAAAAATTTTACAACAATAAATATCAAGAAATTTTTTTTATTACCTCTACCCTCGCAATATAATTTTTAAATCGTTTTATACAGACTAAATAAAAATATATTTAACGTTATTTTGTTACACACAAATAGTTTGTACTTTATTCCACTATAATAAGAGATAAGGGAAGATTACCATTACCCAGTCCCAGTTATTACCATTATTAATCAAATCATTAGTACATTATTATTGAAAAGGTAATCATTTAATCAGATTTAATAATCGTATTGAAAAATTTTTTTTAAATTTGTCTCACAATAATTATATTTATCTAACTTACATTAATAATTACTTTTTTTTCATTATATCATAGCATATAATTAAATGCATTGAATATTGAATAGATTGAATAATTAAAATATTAAACGCATATTAATTATTTTATTGTAATTGTATGTATAACTTTGTTCTAAATTTTTTTTATATTCTGTTCTGTTATATTTCTTTCATTCTTTAATATTTTTATGTATAAATTTTAATTTAATTTGTATACCAGTTTCGAATCTATTTTCTTATTAGAAATAAGAAAAAATTGAGTATTTTAAAACTTTGAACATCTTTATAATTTAATGTCTTTGGTTCAGCGTATTCAGAAATTGAACCAAATTTGTTGCATGCTTGCAAAGTACGAATTGCAACTGTCCAACTAATTACCTGAGTGGCATATTTGACCCTCATCCTTTGAAAAGTGTTTCGATAGATATGCTCAATTTTTAGTTTTGGACATAGTCTAATTGGACATTTCCTTCGCTATCTATTTCAAATAACTTCTCAACTATTTGCCACGAAACAACTCTATCTTTAAATTACATGACAGTAAAATGTTTCCTAAGGTTTTCATGAGATGAATATAATCATAAAATGCAATTATTTTTTTTTCTTTATAGTAAAAGTAAGGACTATTTTCTGTAATTTTAAGTTTCTTATATAAGAATCTATTGTTAGATCCTTGATCACAAACAATAGCTATAATTTTAATTTTAACAGAATTACATTTATCCAAAATATTTCTAAAAAAACTTTGTAATTTCTCTCCTTTGATTGAGGTTGCAAAGATAACGTGACCAACAGCATAAGACCACTTCGAAATTAGGCCGTTCTTTATAAACTCACATATCTACGACCCTAGTATATTTTCACGTGTAGTACCATCATCTACTACTCCACGTATTTCATCCTTAACTGAATCAAAAGTTACACATTTCCTTATTTGAAGCTCATCAAATACTAGTACACCTACAGAATTAAGTTCATCTTAAAAAGAAAAATGTTCGTATTGTAGTTATAGAAAATAAAATTGAAAAGATTTAAATTATCAATTTATACCTGTGTCTTTGAATTTTTCTTTTAAAATTTTAAACTGTTCATCATATATTCCAGCTGAGAAGTTCTTTAGTGTTATATATTAACTAAATGTTGATCGGGTGGGTATTTTACATCCAAGATTTTTTAAGAACTCATATGCCTTTGAGGATTTATAATAAAGGCTCATTGCCAGTGCTGTTTGTTGTTTTGGCCAAACTTCATTTTTCACTTTTCAAATAGTTAATTGTAATAATTGTCGCAAATATATGATTTTAAACTATTATTAATTACATACACAAAAATTTATATTGCATTAATTAATTGAAAAAAAAGTGGTTTTCAAAAGCACATTTTCAAAATTCAACAATATTTCTTAATTAGTTTAGAGTAAAGAATATAATATCTTCTATATTAATAGACTTGTAACTTAATTAATAGGCTTTGTATAAAAATAAAATTTTTGTTTCAGAATTTACATCAAAAACTAAAAAATAATACATATATGCGCCATCATATATTGTTTCATATATGCGCCATCTTTTGCAATTTCGTGTAATTTTTTCTATTTCAAAAACTATGTATGCGCCATCTTTTGCAATTTTATGTAAATTTTTTTATACAGATCACAGTCACTGACGCACATAAATATATGGGTTATGTTGTGGTTGTTTTTACGTGTTATAAATCAAACCTTGATCCTGAACCGAATGAAAAAAAGCTTATAATTTATAAATAAAATGAAATACTTTTATACGAAAATGAATACTAGTGTACTATAATATAATGTTGTTTGGCAGAAAATATTTACAGCTTTGCAGAATTTTTGAAAAATATAATTTCTTTTTTTGTTTTTCTTATTCCTAAACGTACAAGGCAAATGCATTTTTTTTGTTCTAATAAATCACTCTTTATATATTATATGTAGGTACTCAGTAGGTGCCAATAGTTTTCCCTTAATTTTAATTAATTTCATTACGTAAATAATTTCTTTAAATTAATTAATTTAAACAAATAACATGTTTTTGTATATGGATGGAATTAATTAATTTTGTATATGGAAATTTTTATATAAATCAAAAAAACTGCTTTGGTAAGGCTATATTTTTACAAAGTTTGAACTTAATTGGTAAAAAAACCTTATCACAAAAGGACAAAATATTATTAAAATGTTGTTGTGCCGGATAGGATTAATTTAACTTTTCAAATATTTATCAAAGTTGTTGTTTAAAGAGATTAAAGTACCTGGAAATGGAAATTATTTTTAACAGGTTGGTTTTCCGCAGCGAATTAAAAAAAACGTAATCCCATCAATCTAGCAAACTCTTTTGGTAAATAAATAGGTTTTTTCAAATTTTGAACTTAATCGGTATAACGCTATATTATATATAGCATAACGATAAAACGAAAGCCATTTGATGGGCTTTCTTACGGCAGAACGAATTAACGAAGAAAGAAAAAGTAATGCGTGACATTTCAATATATGTAGATAGATAGTAGATATAAATAAAGATAAGAATTATATGAAGCAGTAAAATGCGAATTTGTAAATCTATATAAAATCTATATAAAAAATTTAAAATTATAGTTCGCATTGTAGGAATTTCACAATGTAACTGAATATATAGATACAATTTTCAGTTGAGTGTTAGGTTCAGTATTAGAGTGGCCAATTGTTAAATTTACAAACGTTTTTTTTTTCTTTATTTTAATTTAAAAGTTTTTTGGACCTAGCCTAGGCTGTCTGGTCCGATTGTGACATTATAAAACAAGTTTATTTTCTTTTCCTATACATACATGTTAGGGCTAATACAACATTTAATATACCTTTGTATTATACTTATAAACTAAATATAATTATATAAATTTAAAAAAAAGATTTAGATTTCTTAAATTTAAACTGATTTATTTTATTATCTTCTAATTTTAATTGAAATTTTTTTTTTTTTTTAAAGATTTTATAATAATAAGATTTTAATAATTTTATAGTTTAATTTAAAAAAAAATTTTCGTTTTTGAAAAATTTTATAATATACATGTATGTACATTATTTTATTAATATTTTTCTTTAGATTTAATTAAATTATTGTTATGTAATTCTACTTTTTTGTTATTCATTATTGGTCTACTATTTGGGCCTTTTTGCGATACAATTTTAAAGGATCTTTTAAATTGTATTTTTAGTTATTTTCATTTGCTTGTATATCATATTATACAAAAATATATTATATAAAAATTCTGTAAAACACGTATAACTTTGATTTTGAATTAACTAAAGTCTCTCCTAGTTCAGATTCTCACATATACATACTTATATATAAACTAGTGAAAAAGTCCATCACATGATGGGCGCACGGCGAATAAAAAAAGTTTTTTTAAATGCTGTATGGTATTGCTAATCCGGACCAAATCATTTCAAGTTTCAAATCATTTTTAAAGAAAATCAAAGATTATCTATAAGAAGATAAGCCCTTACACATCTTAGTGCATTTTTTACTCCCTCCCTAAATAAAAAAAAAATCATTAAATACATTTTTTATCCCGATACGTTTTTTTACTCCCTCCCTAAACAAAAAAAAATTCTTTAGTAAAACTAGGTAAAATATGTCACTTCGTTTCAAAATCATTCTGTTATTAAAATTACAGAAAGAGAGAAAATGAGCGAAATATTGTTCAGGTAATATTCTTACAATGCTTTTTGAAAGAGCAATATTGTTCCTGTGTTTATGCATTGTTATAATATAAAGTAAGGAATATTTAAAATTAAATAGCAATGTATTTTGAAATGCGCAACTTTGTTCTATTTTATTCATAATTTGTGTTCTTTTCAAATAATAAAATCGTATTATCTTATTATCTGTTCCTTTCAATTTGTTTTTTCTTATTTCGAGGAGCAAAAAAAAAATTCGGTCACATGGTTACTTAGTTTGGCTCTTCTTCTTATAATAGATAATCTTTGTTTGATTGAAAAATGAAATTAAATATACGTATTGCGAGCGTTTGAATATTTTTTGTCTATTTTTCTTCACTATATGCAATATGAATTTCTCATTTCACTATTAAACAATTGACTTTACATAAAAATGTTAAACTTGCATATTTTAATTAATTTTTTATTTAAATTAACAAATAACATTAATTTTATTAAACGACAAATTAATTTAGTATACATATGTAAAAGTCAATTACCTATATTTAGATATGCCGTAGTGCTGTGTATATCAATATACGAATATACATATGATACTTTTTTGTGTATATCAATATACGAATATATGATATTTTTTTTATTCAAAAATATTTCTTTATCCAATTAAGAATCTTCTATTTGTAATATAATGCATTTTCGTTTTATTGAAGAAATTCTCTTTGATCATAAAAGTATATGTCAATCAATAGTACTCAATATTATGAAATTTATGATTCTTCCCTTTTTTTATTTTTTAAACAAAACCAAATATGTTTTAACAATTTTTTTCTCTTTACTTACTTTTTTCTCTATACTTGTGTAGATTTAAGGAAAACATTTTTCTCCTAAGTTTGTAAACAAATATGACGTATATTATGTATGCATATTTTGTTTACATAATATAATATCTTTAGAAAGAAATATTAAGCAATTGTATGTGTATATTGTGTATATATTGTGGTTGTGTATTTTGTGTATATTTATCTTCAGAAAGAAGTATTGTGCATAGTATTTTATTTTTATGTATGAATACATATGCATGTACCTATATTAAATCGAAATAGCTCACAAACTCATCGTCTATTTTCGTTTTGTTAAAATATTTCGAAGTATGTACATAAAAAAGAAAAACATAAAATATTCAAACCCGGATTAGAATATTTTTTTTAAAGAATTTATACAAACATTTGTATGTAATAAAAATATGTAAATAGAATTAGAATCTAAAGAGTAAGGTTAATGGTTATATTATGTTTGTTATACCCTACACCTAAAGTATAGGGTATATTAACCTTGGTATGGTGTTTGTAACCACCAAAAGCAAGCGAGTTAGATATGGACATATATATATATTCTGAATCAGGATCACCTCCTGAGTCGATTTAACGATGTCCGTCCGTCCGTTCGCACGATAACTCAAAAACTAATAAAGCTACCTTGATGAAATTTATATAGTAGGTTACTAATTACGAAAGGAAGACTAAGTTCGAATCTGGACAAAAATGGTCCATGGGTTCGGATTCTGGAAGCTTCCGAATGATTTCGGAGCAAACGAGATTATCTCCAAAACCAACAAAGATAAAACCTTTAAATTTTGTACAATGATGTTCCTTTCCGTTCGATTTATGTCTCTGAAATTTAAGAGGATTTGGTCAATGTGTTTGAATTTTGGAAGCTTCCGAACGAGCACCAGAGCAAATGAGATTATCTCCAAAACCAATTAAGATATAACCTTTAAATTTGGCAGAGTGGTGTTCTTTCATGTTTTATTTAAGTCTCTGCAATTTGAAAGGATTTGGCCCATGGGTTCCGATTTTGGAAGCTTCTGAACGAGTCCCAGAGCAAATGAGATTATCTCCAAAACCAACTAAGATATAACCTTTAAATTTGGCAGAATGGTGTTCTTTCATGTTTTATTTAGGTCTCTGAAATTTGAGAGGATTTGGCCCTTGGGTTCGGATTTTGGAAGCTACCGAAAGAGCCCCAGAGCAAATGAGATTATCTCCAAAAACAACAAAGATATAACCTTTAAATTTGGCAGAATGGTGTTCTTTCATGTTTGATTTAGGTCTCTGAAATTTGAGAGGATTTGGCCCTTGGGTTCGGATTTTGGAAGCTACCGAAAGAGCCCCAGAGCAAATGATATTATCTCCAAAAGCAACAAAGATATAACCTTTAAATTAGGTAGAATGGTGTTCCTTCATGTTTGATTTATGTTTCTGAAATTTGTGAGCATTTGGTCCATGGGTTCAAATATTGGAAACTTCCGGACGAGCCCCAGAGCAAACGAGTATATCTTCACAACCAACAAACATAGAACCTTTAAGTTTTTTACAATGATGTTCCTTCCCGTTTGATTTATGTCTATGAAATTTAAGAGGATATGGTCCATGGGTTTGGATTTTGGAAGCTTCCGAAAGAGCCCCAGAGCAAATGAGATTATCTCCAAAAACAACAAAGATATAACCTTTAAATTTGGCAGAATGGTGTTCTTTCATGTTTGATTTAGGTCTCTGAAATTTGAGAGGATTTGGCCCTTGGGTTCGGATTTTGGAAGCTACCGAAAGAGCCCCAGAGCAAATGATATTATCTCCAAAAGCAACAAAGATATAACCTTTAAATTAGGTAGAATGGTGTTCCTTCATGTTTGATTTATGTTTCTGAAATTTGTGAGCATTTGGTCCATGGGTTCAAATCTTGGAAACTTCCGGACGAGCCCCAGAGCAAACGAGTATATCTCCACAACCAAGAAAGATAGAATAGAATTTTTTTTTATTGCAAAGGTGTTCTGTTATGTTTCCTTTTCTGTAAAATTGGAAACTGACATTTGAAAGAATTTGAACCATGGGTTCGTATTTTGGAAACTTCCGGACGAGCACAAGAGCAACGAGCATATCTCCAAACCAACAAAAGTAGAACCTTTAAATTTAATAGAATGGTGTTCTGGCAAGTTTTCTTTATGTTCCTGAGATGGATTCGATGAATTGGAGTGGCAATTCGGGTAGCTGACACAAACCTCCCAAGGACTACCAATCTTCGAAATTAATAAAGATAGAAACTTAAAATTTTTTACAAAGGTGTCAAGCATATCCCAAGAGGATGCTTCTTTTACGTTCTTGAAATTCGAGTTAAATAAGACAGAAAAGGGAAGAAGTTCAAGCAGCTGCCAAAAAAACTTATGGATTTTTATTTAAAATTTATGATTGTTCTCTTTTTTTTTACAAAACAAAATAATAACAATTTTTTCTCTTTGCTCTTTTTAGAATTTGCTCATTCATTTGCTCATTTATTTGATTTTCGCTTTGCTTTGTTAGTATTTACTGTTTAGTAATTATTATTGTGTTATTATTCATGTTTATTACAAATTTCAAATATCGTATATCAAATATAATTTAAATCTATCGTCTATCATTTTTCTTGGTATTGTATTATAATACTACGAAGTATTACAAAACGATATACGATAAGCTTAAATCTAACGAAAAAGCTTTTTTAAGTATAACATAAAATAACATGAAAAACATTCGGAAATTTCAAAAGTTAATTTTATTTCAAATTTATTTGAAAGGTTTAGACAGTTTTGTTTTTAAAAAAATTTATAAAATGCTATCTGCTGGGTTTTTTTTTTTATTTTTCAAATAAATTTACGTTTCTTACTTTTTTTTAAATACTTACTTTTTCTAATACAAAAATTTTTAAATCATTACCTATCGTAAGTAAATTCATAATTGATAAAAAAACACAAAGAAAATAATACCTTTTGACATCTGTAATAGTAAATTTTAAAAAACTCATACAAACTTAAAAACTTTTTTGATAAATGCTAAAGCTTTCTTTTTAAATACGTTAAACGATAAGTAATGACATACGTAATAGTATAGAGAATATTTATTGCTGAATATCGTATATCGGAAAAATTGTGACAATTGTAATAAACATGAATATTACAATATCGTATGTAAATGTACATTACTACACAAATATAAATTATAATTCTAGTTGGTATTGGTTGGTACATATGTAGTAGAATTAAAATAAAGAGTAAAGAGTACCATTTAAGAATCAAACCATTTCTTTTAATATTTTTTGTCTCTTTTATATAAATCATAATTCAAATATAAATTATAATTCTAGTTGGTATTGGTTGGTACATATGTAGTAGAATTAAAATAAAGAGTAAAGAGTATCATTTAAGAATCAAACCATTTCTTTTAATAGTTTTTGTCTCTTTTATTGTTAGTATTAGCTAATGCTTAAAATAAAAACGCCACTTGACGAAAAATTAACAAAATAATTTTGTTATCTATAATTTTTAAGAAAAAAAATTTTAATTTAACGAAATAAAAAATCGTTTCACCAAATACATACCAATTTCTTAAACAAAATAAAAAAAAACAGTTCTCTTCATTCTTATTTCTTAGTCTCACACTCTCACTATAGTTTATACCGATCGGCTATAATCGTAATTGTTGTTGTTTATTTTCTATACTTATAAATAATAAAACGTAATCGGTATATACACATTTATTTTTATATATATGCCGTGTCTGAATATATTTACTAAAGTAAAAAGAAAAAATTAAAAATTGAGAGTTGTTACCTTTTATACCTATTATAGGATACAATAATTTATTAAAATAAATAGCGAACTAATAATATTTTGTTTTTGTATGCGATAATTTTAAATAAATTTAAGGTCATTGTACTATGATCATTTATTTATTTATTTATCTTATATAAATTTAATATAACAATAACATAGCATAATGCAATATTACTTATTATGAAAATTTCCATTTGTATGTAGGTAATACATATTTTAGAATTATGAAACTCAATTTTATATTCAATGTAAGAAAATAAGAATGATATTTATATTTTTAAATAATAAAATTGATGAAGTCCTGCTAAATCATTTTGTATCCTTGCAGGATTTGTATTTGTTTTGTTATTTGTTCTTAGAGTTTTTTGAAATGTTTCTTATGTATTTCTATTTTTTGTTCTTAGCACATTTCAGCACATTTATAGTACAAAAAAATTTGAAAAAATGTGCTAATTAGTTTCACTCTGTCTGTCCGCCCGTCTGTTCGTTTTTTTCTTTTTTGCTTTTTTTTGTTTTTTTACAAGGGTTGGTGAAAAACTCGAAAGTCACCAAGAGGAACTGCACGTGCTTCCTCAGGGTAGTGTTGGACTTTAACCAACCAAAACCACCCCCTTTTAAAACCAAACTTTAGGATGGAACCTTTAATACAAATGTACAGTTTGGTTTTTGGGATAGGGATGTGGGATGGATAATTGAGGAAATTGGAATTGGGCAATTTGGATTATGCTGGATAGGTACGAAAATTTGGAGGGACATTTTGAAGAAAGATGTTAATGTCTATCCGTCCATCTGTTTGCAAAACGTCTACACTGTTATAGATAGAGAAAAAAAAATTTAACCATGTCTCATAACAAATATTACTGTTGTAGAATTTTTTCATGTGGCCCCATCCATTAAGAAATTACAGCCCCATAAACTTTGAAAGCGCCCTATTTTTAAATGTGTATATCTCATGTTCTTAGTAACATTTTTTCAATATGAAAACTCCATTTGACAGGAATTTTTTTACCTTTATAAATCAATATAAAAATTATACAATTTTTGTCTAATTTACTGTTTAAATTTACCGTTATGTGGAAACTCAATTTTGCATGATATTTTTTTTTTCATAACTCTGGAATTATTTTAGATAGGAACTTGAAGTTTGACACAAGAAAAAACTTTTGCAATTAGTATAAGTTTCCTCAGAAAATTTTTTTTGCATCAAGATTATTATTTGAATAATAAAAATAAAATCATCAACATGTTGTTTTTAAAGAATAAAAGGATCTGTTATTAATGCAGTACCAAATTCAAAGGTCAGATACTCAGATCAGTAGAATTCAATGTGATGGCAGTTGCAAGAACTGGTTTCATACACCCTATCCTGATATGAATAACTATTTACGGGCACAGAAATTATTTGAAAGAAAAAGATATGTATTGATTCTGTAAGCAGTGTAAAAAAGAACGGCTACAAAGAAAGCCAATTTTACATTTACATTTAGAAAGTCAATTGAATAATTTTACTATTTTAAATGCAACCGAAAAAATTGAAGCTATAGTAAAGCAAGTATCAGATTTATCCAACCATTTCATTTTGTTGATTTCTAAGTTAAATAATATAACCCTTCAGTTTCTTCAGTTTTCTTCAGTTAAATTGTTTGTTGTTGCTTGTTTTTTGGACTGTGGTTTTTTTTAAAAATTATTAATAACAAAAATGATTTCAACTGAGTGTAATATTACAAAAAGCCTGAAGATTGATTTTTATACTAAATCACCAAACTATTCAATAAACTTACAAGTGGTAAACAATTTGAATATTTTATATTTAAACATTCGTAGCATTCGTAGCAAGTTATGTGAGTTAGAATGCCTGATGAATAGTTTTAAATTTCACATACATTTGATCGCTTTAACAGAGACTTGGTTAACGCAGTCAGGAAATAAATTTTTTAATTTGCCTAATTTTAATGCCTATTTTTCAAATAGAAAAGAACCTTATGGTTGGTACGCAATTTCTGTATCTACAAAACTCGCTAACTCTTTATTTGTCGAAGAAGATTTCAAAATTCAGACTTCTTAATGATGAAGTTATTAAAGGAAGAATTTAGCGTAATGTCCGTCTACAGATCACAAAATACTCAGATTGATGAATTATTAAATTATTAAATAAATTAGATCTTCTTACAAAGACACATAAAAAAACTATCTTAATTGGTGACTTAGATTTGTAACTTTCCAACAAATCTAGGTCACCAATTAAGATAGTTTTTTTATGTGTATTTGTAAGAAGATAGATGGATGTTAAAAATTATATATGTTAATATATATAATATGGAAGTTAAAAATTATATTAGCTTGCTTCTCTCAAACGGTTACATTATATACAATAAAATTTCAGATGCATTTACTACAAGAATAACAAAATTTAAATGCTATTTATTCACTCTTGACACCCCTCTGTCTGACCATCAATTGTTATTACTCAGTCTAGAGAATAAGTTTGCATTTGATAATGTGAGACGATATAAAACAATATTAGACTATGACAATATATCAAACAACGAATTCTGGTCTGATATAAACTCCTACGACTCCATCGATATTTTACTTGATGACTTAAGTCAAATTATTCAATTCAATACTATTAAAATACTAGTTAAGTTTCGAAAAGACAACAGTGGAAGAATGATAATATTTTAAATATAATAAAAATTCGAGACTCTATTTACAAATTGAAAAAAAAGTAACCTGAAGACTTTAATGTTAAGAAACTGAGTGATGAATACAAAATTAAATTAAAAAAACTTATCAAAGAAGCCAAAATTAATTTCTAATCAAATCTCAATTAACCCTTGCAATAGCAAAAACCTTTGGAATGTGTACAAGAGAGTAATATTTAACACTGATTCGAATTCTTCTGAGGACCACATTTAAGCACTGCAAAATAACAATAACACAATTATCTCAAGTTTTTTCTAACTTTCAACTGTCTCCTACTGATGATAAGGAAGTCAACAATCTTATAAGAGAATTAAAAGCAGGAACAGCTATAGGCTATAATAAGATTTTATAAAAAAGTTTTCAGAATGCTTAACTCCGGTAAAAGTTAAGTTTATAAATAAATTTTTTGAATCATATACTTTTCCTAATTCACTAAAAAAAGCAAGCAAAAATAGGCGTTATTTTTAAAAATGGTAGCTCTTCAATTAAAACAAATTATAGACCTATCTCTATTTTAAATATTTTTTCCAAAATATTTTAACTCGTAATTAAAAATCGTCTTCACTTGTTTGTATCTCTCAATAAAATACTAAGCGATGAACAATTTGGTTTCGAAAAAATGTCCAATACCACAGCTGCTTGTCTTTTGCCTTAATGATTTTGTTACTATAAAGATTGATGAAAAAAAATATATTGCCTGTGTTTTTCTTGATCTTCAGAAAGCTTTTGATTGTGTTGACCTTCTTGCTACTCAAACTAAAAAAACTAAACTTCTCTACCAACCAAATTTAATTTTTTCAATCATACCTTTTACAATAAAAAACAACAAGTAAAAATAGATGAATCTTTTAGTGATGAAGAAACTACTAATAGTGGTGTTCCACAAGGATCTATTCTAGCTCCAGACTTATTCAAAACCGACATTGATAACATAGTGAAACTAAATCTTTCTGGAAATATTCAATTATATGCCAACGATGCTGTTATTAAATACGCTGAATCAACTGAATCGAATTATTAAAAGGGCTATCGATTAAGACCTAAAAACCATGAAAGAGTGGCTTGTAAATCATCGCCTTCCATTGAATGTTAAAAAAAACAAAAATTCTATTGTTTGATAATAAAAAAACTTCAATAACAAATTTTCTTTTTCAATAACAATTCAATCGAGATAGTTAAATCTTTCAATTATTTGGGTCTTGTGATTGACAGTAAATTAAACTGGCACAATCACATTGAAAATGTCATTAAAAAGATCTCACCTTATATTTTTATCATGTACTGATTACGAAAAGTGCTTAGCAAAAATATTCTGTATATTTTATTTTTGCCTTATATATAATCAAATATAACCTATCTGAATCCAATATGGAGTAGCTCCTCAAAGTAATATTTATATAAATTGCATATAATGAACAAAAAAGCAATAAAAATAATTAACTTTCATCCAGTAATGTACCCAACAAATCTAATTTATTCCTCCCGTTCCTTAGTTTTAAAATAATTTAATTAATTTTTCATGAATGGGTGTTGAGGAATGTGGAATTTGTGAAAATGAAATACATACGAATATAATAATATGTTAATAATTTAAAACAAAAGAATATAATTGAATTATAGAATTATTAATTAACGTAAAGTTTAAACAATTTCAAATCACTGTTCGGCCATACGGTTAATGCCACGGCCTTGTAATTAACAATGTTCTAATATTTATTTTCATTTCATTATTGTTTTTTATGTAAACTTAAGCTTAATTTTAGTAATAATAGTAATTAGTTAACAATTTCATGAATTTTAGTAATAAGTTCGAATAAAAATATAAGCTTAAATATAAGTATTAAGTTTACTTTATTACGTTGCTTTTTTTAGTATTATGTTTAAATTATTTTAAAATAAAAGAAAAATGTGTACAGGTGTTCAATAATAGCAAATTTTCAATTTTTGAGACCTAATAGCTCAGAAACAGGGGGTGGTCCAAACAAATTTTCAAAAAACTTCTACTAATTCTAAAAGTTCTTTCTTACCTCAAAATTTCAAGTCCTTATCTTAAAGTGTGCCGAAATTATGAAGGTAGAAAAATAATGCAAAATTTGGTTCACATAACAGTAAATTTAAATACCAAATTTAAAAAAAGTATATAATTTTTATATTGATTTTTAAAGGAAAAAAAAATCTTGCCGAATGACGTTTTCATATCGAAAAAATGTTTTTCAGAACATGGAATATACCCATTTAAAAGTAAGGCTTTTTCAAAGTTTAAGGGACTGTAGCTTCTTAATGAATAATAAAAGTTGTTCTGCAACATTAATGCAGAGGGTTAAAAGTACAAATTATGTATATAAATATTCTGTAAAAGCCGTATTCCTATGATTTTGTAACGAATTATAAAATCCCTCCAAATCAGAATACTACTTTAAATATTTTAGTATTGAGTATATAATATATTTAAAAAAACTTAGTAAGTACATATTATAGAGTTGGTTATAAAACAAGGGTATTCAATGAGTATGTATCACTGTTTGTATATTATTAATATTTGAAAATGTTTCTATTAAGTATTTTATGCTATTGAAATATTCTTATTTCTGAATGCAATTTATGAAACTCATATAGATTTGAATAGGAACAGCAGTTTCCAACCAAAATTAATTTTTAATAAATTTTATTTATTTATTTACAAAAAAAAAATGCATTCATTTTTAAATACATATTTTGTTATTTTTTCGATACCGATAGATATCCATACATACATACATAATATGTATGTTTAGAATCATGATTTTTTTGTTTTCTTTTATAATCAAGAAATTTTGTATTCGATACGAATTTTTTGTATTTTAGATGTCGCGGTAAAATATACGTACACAAGCTACAGCGCTCCTAGTAATAATATAAAACATAAAATAATATTATAAAAATATAAAATCAAAATTTTAAAAACTTGATCACCTTTTAAAAAATTTCAGATGTCTTAGTACCAATGTTAACAACCGAGATATATTTGTGTAACTTGTGGAGTAGTATGAAAGCTACTCGAATCTATTGCACCAGCACAACCAAATTTTACCGAAGTTGTTGCCATAAAACTTGATCATCATTTGTAAGATTTCAGACGACTAGCTTCATTACGTTCCAAGAGGCGCAGGAAGCCTGAACCGGTTTCTTTAGACCAACCAAATTTTACAAAAATTATTGGTATGTAACTCGACATCTCTTCACTAAATCCCAGATACCTAGTTCCAATATACACTGAGTTATTTTAATTTAAAAAGAGAAGCTGTATGGCAGCTACCCGAACCTGTCCCACCAGCACAACTAAATTTTACAAATGTTGTTGGCCTGTAACTCGACACCATTTTGCAAAATTTCAAATACCTGGCTGTAGTAGATACTGAGTTATTTCCATATAAAGAAAAAAGTTGTATGGCAGCTACTGGAACTCGGCGTCCGAAAATTCTGGATTCAAATAGCGAACCTAACAATTTTATAAAATTGGCGTAAAAAATATTTAGCCTCCCAGCTCCTTTATTGAGGACGGGCGGACGGATATACATGGCTTAATCGACTCAGAATTCGATTCTGAGCCGATCCTTTGACACTATATCCAGCTCGACTCCTTTAAGGTGTCACAAACGTACTGACAAATCTATCATACCCTTGAACATAATTCATACGGGTATAAAAAATGTAAACATATGTTAGCAATCGAGAGTGTGACTACACAAAATCTTAGGTCGGCATTTTTATGTTTTTAATTATATAGTTTTTAATTTTAAGTTATTTTTGTAATGTTAAATTTACAATCATGGAAATCATTTTCTGAACAAGTCAAGATATACTACAATGCGCATCAATATCTTTGCTACAATAGTGTATAAACATATGGATAGGCTCTGTGTTAGCAAGAAGACGTTCGATTTCTTAGTTGAAGATAATAATGCACCTTTTCATTGCCATAAATGCTATCCAGACTTTTATAACTCATTGAAGAAAACGCATATAATATAAATAATTAAATATCTATACATATAAAAATGACGTGTTTGTTTGTAACAGCTAAACTAGAAAACTACTGGACCAACTTAGACAAAAATTTATATATACATATGTCTATGGCTTATGAGAACAGTTTCTGTAAAGTTTCGTGTTCGTTCGATAGATGCTTTTTTACATATATAAGACCACAACAAAATTTACTTGCATCATAAAATGTACGCTAACATATTTTTGAAACAATTTGTAGGTTTCATATTGTTTTTTTGGTTTAGATCCGACCATTATTTCAAGTAGCTTTCGCATCATTAACTTTTGAATGCCCACATTTTTCATATAAGAATTATATAAAAAAATTATATATCTTTCATTTAATTAATTTTTCAGCATATATTTATAACTCGATGATATCTGGTATACCTAATTTGACTATTTTTATTAGGATGTACCTACTTATTACAAATAAAAATATTTCTGTATGTGTTGCTAAAAATAATAAAATTTTTTATTTAGAGAAAACTGTTTAAAATTTTTGTTTTCTTTATTTATTTCAAAAATATTTCAAACTTATTTCTAAAAAATATATTATTTTTAACATATTTAACAAACGATATCTATAATTTTATTTACATAAAATGCCTCGGCCACGTGGAAATATTGGTCGCCGTACCGATAAACAAATCGAGTACGTGCTTTACGTTCGCAATACACACCACATGAACGTATACAAAGTAATGTACATGATCCAACAGTTGATTATAATTCACAGAACAATATTAACATCGGTAATATGTATAAAGTATGTTAACATTGCAAAGCATGTAAATACAAAAAGGAAGCACCAGGGTTGTGTTGCGCTAATGGTAAGGTAAAATTCCCAGAACTTAATCAACCGCCAGAATTATTATTAACATTAGTATCTGGAACGACGTGCCATTCGAAACATTTTCTCACAAATATTCGAAAGTACAACACTTGCTTCCAAATGACTTTTTTCGGTGCAGACAATAGAATAGCTGATAATTTCATGCCAACTGTCAAAGTGTAACCTTAAATATATCACAGGAAAGGTGCATTATTGCCCATTCCAAATGAACAATACAAGTTTCTACAGATATATTTTCTTGGTAATTCCGATGATGAAGTCAATACCCGATGTGCAATTATTTCTGGAACACTCCGTGACAAATTCAATACGAGCATTACAAAATTTTTATTGATCGTATTGAATTTGTTACATTATTTAAGACTACAATAGACCAAATATATTCTAATAATCACACAACTGTAATTAGAACTGATAAAACACCCGTAGATGAACATTCAAGACGTTTCAATGCACCAACTATTAATGAAGTAGCCATTGTAATTGTTGGTCAACACTCGAATCAAGAGATATTATTTTGCATTGCCGAAATGACCAACTACAACGTTTTTGCGAAACATGGATTAATGATTCGGGATAATCTTGAAAATCACATTTTAAAATATAGGCAATTGTATCATCAGTATAAGGCGACATGTACGCAAAAATGGAAACCTAGTGATTATTATTTAATCGACTCAACCAAAGGCAATTACGATCGGTGGAATACATTCACCTACGTGATGCAATAAATATTGATACTAACATAAATCACCTTGGCCGAACAACAATTCTACCAGCTACATATACACGCAGCCCACATCACATGCATAAATATGCATAGCATGGTATGACATACGTTGTCAAAAATTGTTTATTACCTGGACAATTGCAAACTGATCGTCGACATCACAGCACGAGTATTCAAGTTAAAATTAATATCTTTCATAATTTTAATTGTGAAGTACAACATCTTTGGTACAGTTCGAATGTATTCGATTGATTGGCAAAAGAGAGGTTTGCCATACATGCTCATATTCAATTTGTGTAAGAATAAACTTCAACCAAGTGAAATTGATAGCTGATATTCCATACTCAACAATAGACTCAGAATTATTTGAAATAATTACAAAACATATGATTCATGGTCCATGCGGTACACTTAACACACACTTACCATGTATGATCGACGGTAAGTGCTCCAAACGTTATCCAAAATAATTAATAGCAGAGACAATTACAGGTAACGATGGATATCTTCTATATCGTCGACGTTCCACAAATGACAATGGTATATCAATTATATTAAAAGTTTGAAACAATGATGTTGAGATTGATAATCTATAGATAGGGCCCTTTTATTATCGTCATTATTATCAAAAATCTATAAAGCACAAACGTAGAATATTGCAATTCAGTTAAATCGATCAAATAAATTTTGTTTTTCTTTATTTTTTAATATGTATAATAATTAATAATAATTAATTATTAAAAATTAATTGTAATATTATATAATAATTTTTCAATAATAATAACAATATTTATATCAATTGCAATTTTAAAATTAACATAATAATCTTTATAACCAGTGTAATATGTATTCATATAGTAATTACTAGCAATTCTTTAACAACATTTATGTTTATCGTATATCAAATTAGTTTTCATATATTTAGTAAATTTAGCTTAGTCAAAAAAAATTCATTTGTTTTGTTTTTAAAATGTGTGTAAATGTTCAATTCCTTTTAAATCTCTTGGTAATTTATTATAATACTTATATAATATGCTAAATTATAGATTGTATCTAATCCGTTAATTTTTTTCTTGAAGAAGTTATTCCAATGTTTGTTCCGTTTCTAGTATGGTATTGGTGATATTTTGTGTTGTGTTAATATTCGGTAATCATCATATGTGTTTGTGTGACTAGTTTGTATTTAATTAGTAGATCAAGTGGATGCGTCTCAAAAATTAATTTAGTTGAAGTTCTGTGTTGATAAGCGTATAAATTTTTCATGGCTTTGTTTTAAAACTTTTGTAATTGATTTAGGTCTTTACTAAATGTATTAGCTCAAATTTGTTTTGCATAAGCAACAGTCTTGTAAAACTTACTGTAATATAAAAATTTATTTAGTTTTAAAGGCACCCTATTATTGACAAATTTAATTATGCCAGTCAGTTTCCTTCCTTTACTAATTTGTAGATCAATTTGCGGGTTCCAACTTAGTTTATTATCTACAACAACACCCAGATATTTATATTCCTCTACTTGACCAATATTATTATGATTATATTTTATATTTAGGATGTCAGTGCCACCATCTTTGAGAATCATATATTTTGTTTTTTTTGGAATTCATTATCAGTTTGTGTTTGTTCATCCAACCATTTATTAGTACATACTTAGTCTGCATCTATGGTCTTTTGAATGTTATACAATGTGACTTGTTTATAAACAATATTTAAGTAATCAGCATCAATGAATGGTTTGCCTCGTATATTAACATTTAGCAGGCTACTGATACAGCAAGCAAACTGAGTTAGGTCTAGCGAATTACCCTGAATGACACTATAATTCACATAATGTTGTGAGCTTCTCATTCCATAACATTCGCTAAATTCGCTAACATTCGATTATTCAAATAAATTTCATCCGATTAAAGTTCCTTCCTCATCTCAAAAAGTACTTTTAGTAATATGCTTCTATCTACAGAATCAAAGGTTTTCTTAAGGTCGAAAAATATAGCTGCTATCTTTTTATTTTTATCTAGTCCAGACTAAATCTCTGTAACAACATCAAATAATGCTGCTTCGGCGTTAGATTTTTTCTTGAAGCCGTATTGAAAACATCTATCGATGATCATCTTAGGAATTCTATCATCTATCATCAAAAAAGGTCTGTATAATTTTGCTAATTCTCTAGGATATCGAATTGGATCTAAAATTATTTATATCTTGAACATTACCATTTTTGTAAATTGCTAAAACTTTATTTATTTTAATTATTTCAGGAATTTTAATTTTAGTTAATGATGCATTTATTTAAGAAAAAAACTCAATACCGAGTCTATAAATTGACGATATATTATATATATGTCCATAATAATCAATTTTTATACTAATAAAACTATTAAACTCATCACTAAATGTATTTGTTTGTTACATAATTTATACTCTTGTGAACAAATATTACTGCACCCCCACCTTGAAGTAATTGTCTACAGGAAAATAGTGCAGATTATAGACGATCCACATTTTAACTTTGTGTGCCGTGTGTTTGGGGTCATTGTCTTGCTGGAAATAATAATAATCTGGTATTCCCATTTTTTCGGCACTTAAACTTAAATTCTCCTTCAGTATTATATTTATCTTGATTCATAATTTCTTCAATAAATATCAAATTTCCAACACCAGCCGTGGACATACAATCCCATACCAAGACTCCGCCACCACCGTGTTTTATGGTTTTAATAGTGTTTTTGGGATTTAATGCTTCCCCAGACTTTGGATCGCCCATCTGAGCCAAATATATTACACTTAGATTCGTCTGAGAAAATCACCTTTTCCCAGAACCCATGTTCAGAATTCTTATATTTCTCTGCAAATTCCATTCTCTTTTTCCTATTAGTTTCATTTATTAAAGGTTTTCTTCGTGGTACACATGATTTAAACACAGATCGTTTAATTGATCTACTTACCGTGTCAGCAGATACTGAAATTTTTAAAGTATTTTCTAACTCGGCTGCTATATTTGGAGCACTTATAAAGGGATCTTGATCTATAATTCGTCTAATTCTCCGATCTGATTTCGCGCTTAATATTCGTGGACGTCCACTTCTTTCTTTATTTTCAACTCTTTCTTCTATTTTGAACCGACTAATTACTTTGTAAATTCTGAATTTACTTCATCCAATTACTTTAGCAATTTCTGGACCGGATTTTCCCTCTTGGTGCAAATTAATTATTATTTTTCTTTCTTCTAAAGTTAATTCTTTTCTACTCATTCTTAATAAACTTAAATTATTTAAGAAATATTTAACCTTAACCATGTACGTAAGACATCTAAATTGTAATTTATAATATAATTTATAATAATTTAATTATTTTTGTTTATTTTAAATTAAAAAATAAACAAGAACAAGTTTTTACAGTTACCAATTTTTATTAAAAATATAATTATCAAAATATTGCCCTTAATTTTTGTTGCATTAAAACTGAATTATGATTTAATCTTTTGTTTTTATTTTTATTATTATAACGGGAATATAAGTGTGTATTTTTTGAAGGTAATATTTTCATAAACATAATAGACATAAAAAATTATATTTTAAAATTCTGAATAACATTGTTTTATTTAAAATAGATTACAATTATGATATTATATTTGGCTTATTACCATTCCAATTTCATGGCCCAATTTTTTAATGATGTCAATAGGTTTAATTTCTATACTTTCATCTTTTATTCCACAAATTTCTATTTGTTTCTCTATTTGGTTTTGTTTCATTTTTTTTAACTCCATTTTATTATGAAGAATTTCATCTTTCAGAATCTGAATTTAATTTTTTAAACCAAGGTTCTCCTCAAGTAGACTATTTAGATAATCCTTGAGTTCTTTAACTTCACTTTGAATTTTTTGGAATTCAATGTTTTTTGATGTTTGATTACTTATAATGAGCTCTAACTTCTGGTAAATGACCTCACTATCTATTGTGTTATCCAGAGATTTGTTTATATTTACTCTGGACGTGTTATTCAGAATATATGATCCAATTCTAAACTTGTACAGCCAAATTTTCTCTACGTCTGAGGTAATTTACAATTTTCTAAATTCTTTCAAACATTACAATTTTCTAAATTCTCCATTACATTGTAAGCTCAAATTCTTTTTTAAATTAATTTTCTTTTTGCATTAATCACAATTTTTGCTGTTATTCATTTTAACGTTTTGGTAATTGTAAATATGTCAACAAAAGCAATTAATTTGGTTGGAATAAGCCAATATCAAAGCTACATCATTTAGAAAATGATCAAGGAGTGTATTTTACGACAGGAAATGCTAATGAAGGAGCAGCTACAACATTGATTGCTTTTTTTGGTTGTGTCAATTTGATGACTTTGCAAAAACGTTTTGTATTCAGAAGTTCCACGATATTCCACTTGGAATGCAGCCAGAAACAGTTTCAACGTCGTAAACAATGACAGTGGTAAATGGTCAACGAAACATATTTTCATCTGATGCCTTAGGTCGAATATATAATGTACACCCAAATAACGCTGAATGCTACTATTTACGTTTGTTATTGATTAATGTACGTGGCCCAAAATCTTTTTGCATAACGCCAGCATCGCTCATTTCCATCAGCTCCGCTGGCGTTGTGCAAAAATATAAAGATGCCACGACCGATGCCATTTTACATCAAGCAAGAAATACAACTACAAAACCAGACTTACACTACATTGAGGACATAAATTATATAATCAAGCATTAATTAACATCGAAGGTTTTTATTTAATGATGTTAAATAAAATTTTGAATCAATTGGGAATGCCATCAACTTTTCGAAACGTTGCGAACGTATTGAATCTTGACATACAACGTGAAAAAAAATATGATATTCATAAATTAAATACATCTGTTCAACAAAATATTGCAAACATGAATCCACAGCAAAAATAGGTATACCACACTATTATTTAAGTTGGCAATTCTGAAACTGGTGGAATCTATTTGTTGCATCTCAGTCAGGTACTGGAGAAAAACATATTTGATTTTGTAAATTCTGGCAACAATACTGTCAAACAGCAATATAGCATTGACAATAGCCTCCTCTGGAACTGCAGCTCCTTTGCTTGATGGTGGAAGAACGGCACATTCGGCGTTAAAATTATCTTTAAGTATGCAAATAACAGAAACACTAACATGCAATATTTCAAAAACATTTGGGGTGGCGACAATATTTCAACAATGTAAGATTATTATTTGGGATCAATGCATAATGGTACATAAAAATCATTAGAAGCATTAGATCGTTGCAAGATTTACTGGGTAACCAACAACCTTTTGGAGGTGGTCTCATATTATTAGCAGGTGATTGCAGACAAACATTACCAGTCATCCCTGTACCAGGAACCAGGAACCTGTATAGATAAACACAATCGAGCTATACTGGCAGCGAAAAATAAACACATCAGCGAACTAAATATAGGCATTCAAAACAAGATAAGTAGCCAAACAATTCCATACAAGTCCACTGATTGCGTTATGGATCTTGATGAAATTGTGAATACCCAATTGAATTTTTAAATTCACTTTACTTACCAGGAACTACACCACACCTTCTGCAATTAAAAATTAGTGTGCCAATAATTGTTTTACGCAAATTAAATCAACCACGGCTTTATATTAACACAAGATTGATAGTGAGAAAGTTAATGAATAACATTATCGAAGAACCATATTAACTGGAAAACACATAGGAGAAATTGTATTAATTCCACGTATACCAATCTTTTCATCAGATATGTCATTTCAATTTAAACGTATTCAATTTCGGATACGTCTAGCATTTGCAATGACAATAAATAAATCGCAAGCTCAACCGCTACAAGTGTGTGGAATAAATCTTGAAACTCACTGTTTCTGACATGGTCAATTATACGTTGGATGTTGACGTTGGTAAACCATCAGCATTATTTATATTTGCGCATAAAGGAAAAGCAAAAATTATTTTTTTACCTAAGTGTATTGCAATAAATTAAAATTTTTGGGTTTATTCTTTAAGTAATTTTCATAAAGAAACCTTTGTTCTCTCATGGAAAACTCCGTACGGGATCAGCTAATAATAATTTTGTTCGGATTAATAATTTAAGAAAAACATTTGAAGAAAAGTAATAATTTTAAAATATTAAGAGTCAAATTTAAGAAACAGTTAACAGCAATTTTAATGACAATAAGAAAAAAATATTTGTGACAGACCGCTGATTGGGACCAGTACGACTTTGCCCGTGACAGAGCAAAGGTTGCTTTATGACAATTACTTAGAGAACAAACCCAAACATTTTAAGTTTTATTTATTTATTTATATTTCAGTTTTATTTCTTTTTATAATATCATACATTTGTCTTACCCTATTAAAAAGTTAACAAAGAACAAGGTTTATTGCTTAATTTGAACATTTGAACATTTTTTATTGTTAATTTTAGATATAATTAGCTTCTTTTTTTTTAATTTGTATGTTTTATCTTATTCTAACTAAATAATTAATTTCTTCTTTTTTGTGCATTGAAAAATATAGAAAAAAACAATACATTATTTCTTCTTATTTTTTTTTTTAATAAAAAATTCGTAATCCTAACAAACCTACCCTAATCCTAACAAACTTAACCTATACGTTGCGATGCTTCTAACCACCAATAACTCTTTCTAATTTGAGTATACTTAATAGACATACTCATATCGTATTTACGATTATCTCTGTTTATTTTAGCCGGATTTTAGTCTATTTTTTTACATGTAGCCCGTTTACTATAATGTAGGGGGGCATGATTCTCGGTTTGTATAAAACCGTTTTTGTCAAGAAACATAAAATGTTCACTAAATCCCGTAAGCAAAATTTTTCTAATGTACTCCTCATTGTGTGTATTGAATACTCCATTTTCTGGAGTATTTAATGCTCTTTCATAATGATTTCGAATTATTTTTGTCATAAAACTACCGATTCAATTTATGTTTGATTCCTTATGCAAATATATTTTTAATAAAAAATATTTGCAATTAAATTCCGGCTTTCTGGATTTGTTTATGCATATTCTTATAAACTTTCTCTCAAACTTTCTGAGGTTTGTCATCAAACCAGCACTTATATCAGTGTTGCCAGGACACAGAGTATGCCCGTGTTGGTTTGATGAAGGTTTGGTAAGCGATTACTTTAACTCTTGCACTTATTATTTTATTATAGAACAGACTTTTGCAAGACAGAAATGTTTCATTTCCATTTTGCAGAGTTGTCTTAATATGCGTAATATATTTTAAATTTCTTTGTAAGTATACTTCCAGGTATTTTACTGATTCTTTGTTTTCTATTTCTATACCATTAGGTCACTTAATTTTAAATTTCTTCCAGTTAGCTTTTATGTTTGAATTGACATGATTGTAAGTGTTTCTAAATAATACAGTTTGACATTTCTCATAGTTGATTTTGTAGGAGCCATACTTTACAGTAATCTGTAACAAAATTCAGTATTTTTGTACATCTCGCTTCATATTTTCTACATTATCGTTGGCAACGAAAACAATAAAAGTGAGTTTACTGCTCCATGTTGTAGACCATTAGCTATGTTTCTAATATTAGTTCAATATTATTGTCTGCTATGTAAAATTTTAATGTAATAATTTTGTAATGTAATATTGTTTTGTGCTATGTAAAATTTATTGTTGTTTACCATAGTTTCGATTAAGCTGACCAGATGTTGTAGGAAATTAAACTTTAATAACTTATATATTAGTTTATCGGTCCATACTCAATTAAAGGCTTTTCCCAAGTCTATTAGATAAGCCCTACCCCAAATTCTTTATTGATGTGCCAACAAATATCAGACGTTATCTTTGCATGTATCGTGCTGTGCTTGTACCTAAATCCAAATTGGTTTTGAGGGTAAGATATCATTTTCGTCTAAGAAACTATTCATTTTATCATTAATTATTGCTTTATATATTTTAGTTACACTAGGTAACAAGCTTATGCGGCGATAGTTGTTCGGGTTTGTTGGATCTTTGCTCGGTTTTTTAATAATAACCACACGTGTTTTCTTCCATATATTTGGAACGTACGAGTTGTTTAGAGCGTTATTGAATATTAAAACATATTTGTGTATAAGTTTGTCACTTAAGTTTTTCAAAACCACATTCGGGATACCATTCATTCCATATGACGTTTTATTTTTTAAACTCTTAATTTTCTAAAACTAAAACTATTTTAGTTTATCGAAATTTGTGAAGTAACTATTTACATCATTTTGCTGTGATGACTTTTTCTTTTCATTAAAATTGCAAAGCGTTATATTATTTACCCTTTTTATTTCATTACTATTTTTAAATGAGTTTATTTTAATTTTTTTTCTCTGGTGTGAAAAGAGTCACTTAGAATGGTAGTTTTGTGAGTGCTTTCAATAAAAGAGCTTAAAACGTTATACATATCATTTAAACGTTATTACTCATTTAGATTATATATTTGTTTTCCCTAGTTTTATTCAATTTGGTTGGGTCGATGTAGTTTGTTGTTAGCAGTAAATTGGGATCGATATGTAGGCTGTTAACATTTGAGTTATTGTTAGCTTTAAATATTTTATTTATTTCGGAAAACAGAGTCGATATTTTGTGATTATTTATTTATTTCGTTTTTTATATTTCCTTTGATTAATATATTAGTATTGTTTTAAATACTCTTTAGTAGTTATGTTTGTCGTGTAGAAAAAGTAAGGTTTAGTTTACGTATATTGTGCATGTCATTTAGGAAACTATTTTTTTCCTTAGTAATTGTTTTATATCTGGTGTGTAGAATTTGTTTACGTTGTTGTGATTCTTGTTTTTTACTATTATATTGTCGATCTTTTGCAGATAATATTCAATGTTGTCTGTTGTGAGGGTAGTATTATCTCGGATTTTATTATTATCATTTAAATATTCAGTTTCTATATTTTTATCTAGCTTTTTCTAAATTTTAATCAGTTACTGTTTTTGAACAAAAATGCACTATCATCTGCTGCCTCTCATAATAGAATTTCATTGTGTGTTATAGAAAACTCAATTTTAATAGCGTTATGGTCGCTATCTTACGCCATAGTTGTTAGTCTATTACCAGAGTTAGGACATACAACATTTATTCTTAAATTTGTGAATTCTTAATCAATATGTGAAGTATGAATATCAATATACGAAGATTGAAATCTCCACTCATTATATAAAAATTATTAGGATTTGTTAAATCTAATATATTAAAGATTTTTTCTAATTCTTCTATAAAATTAGTTGAAATTCTGTTTTGCGCATAAATTGATATAATAAATAATTTTTTATTTTGTTTCAGTTTTACATAAATTACACATGGTTCTATGCATGTAAAGTCGTTGAAAATCTAATTATTAATGCATTTGTATTTAGCACATTTTTTAATACATATTGCAACGCCACCTCCATTAATTAGACATACTCGATCTCTTCTAATTATGTTATCGTTGTCAATTGACGTATTGTTCTTTGCTTGTTGTTTTGTTTCACTTACGCACATAAAAGCAGGCTTAATGTTTTCAAGTAAGTGCATAAGAGAAAGTTTTTCGCTGTTGGAGATTAATGAGTTGACATTCAGTATATCAATATCAATTGTATTCAGTATCAATTGGAGAGTTTTTTCATTATTATTTTTCATTCATTATAACCACAATGTTGCTTAAATGTCACATTAAATATTTCGTAAAGAAAATTAATTTTATTTGAATGTTCATTTATTTGTTTTTCAATTATATTAAATTTATTGTGAATATTTAATAAAGAATTTTTAATATCTGTTAATATATTATTATTATTATTAAAATCTAAAGTGTTAGTCAAATTAGTGTTTAAGTTGCTATATATTTCATTATGATTAATGTTTTTGTTATTTGAATTATTTTTTAGAATATTTGAAAATGAAATATTTTTTTTTAATAAAGTTTGGTGTTATGTTCCTACTTACAATTTTTAGTTTTGTATTTTCTAAAGTTTCTTCGCGATATTCAAGTCTTTTTTTTATATACAGGACAGCCTCTATAAGAAGTCGGATGACCATTTTTCCCACACGGATTCAATATATTTTATCTTTAGAATCCTCTAGGTTGATACTACATTGTCCAGAAGGGTGATTTTTACCACATTGAACACATCGTGCTTCTATACTGCAAGTTGGTGATGAATTTGAAAATCGCCGGAATTTGGTACATTGTTGTATATCTCGCTTGATTATTTTTTCCCATCATACTATTTGATAGTCAAATGCATTTATTTTATATATTTCATTTACTACGCTCCCCGGTGTGGCTTGGATGATGGAGTGTGGTAACACAATATCATTTTTTATTGCTCCTTTTTGTTGTTAGGCTGGTCACTTTTTCAAATTTAGTGTTTGATGTTTCATGTTCTTTTAAAAGTTGTAAAACTTCATCAGCTGAGTAGCTGTTGTTTAAGCCTTTTAAAACCATAGTAATTTTTTTATCACACTTTGGAGTATACGAAAAGTGATTAATATTTGCTTTATTAAGAAATTTTCGTGCTTTCTTGTAATCGTCGATCTTATAGGTGTAATAATCCGTGTTCGTCATTAATTTATTTAACAAGAAAATTATTTATTTCTAGTTTATTTTTCATAAGGTTTATTTAGTTGATTTACTTTGGTGTTATAGAAGTTTTTGGTGACATTTTTTTTAAATTTGTGTATTTTCTGCTCTCTTCGAAGTTGATGAGTTTATTTTCTATATATTATTCCTTGCTTTTTGTTGTTATTGTTATTTCGAGTTTATTTATCAATTACAGGTTTTTTGGGGTTAAAGCTATCTACTTCATTTGTTTCTCTTCATCGCTAATCTCCTGGCTAATTTCTTTAAAAAAACATCGAAGGTTTGGCTCAACTAGGAGCTGGCGACATCCTAGTTCAGCCAAACCTTCGATGTTGTTTTCATCAGGACTTGATATCAAAGGTAGATATTTTCTTAAAAGCTGCTTTAGCTCTGCGTTTCTTTTCTTTAAATTTTCTATTAGATAAAATTAAAACAATTTCTCTTTTGTGTTTTCCAGTTGATATAGTTGCTTAGATAATGTTATTCATTAACTTTCTCACTATCAATCTTGTGCTAATATAAAGCCGTGGTTGATTTAAATTGCGTAAAACAATTGTTGGTATACTAATTTTTAATTGCAGAAGGTGTGGGGCACATTCCTGGTAAGTAAAGTGAATTTAAAAATGCAATTGGGTAATTTACAACTTCATCAAGATCCATAACGCAATCAATGGACTTGTATGTAATTTTTTGGCTACTTATTTTGTTTTAAATGCCTATATTTATTTCACTGACGTCATTATTTTTCGTTGTCAGTATAGCGCGCTTGCTCAACCATTGATAACTTGTGTAATTACTTTCAATATTGGTATATACACTTGATATTAGATCTTCTTTTGATTCATTTATTACACAAAAATTGTCAGGTAATGTTATTAATCCTGTTGCATTATCGATTCCAATTCTACAAATTTCCAATGTTCAATAATTGCTTAGCAGATAAATGGGCAACTGGATCGTTTTGTAATGTTTAAATTAAATGATAATTTTTGAACAAATATCCACAAATGAGATGCTTTTAAGTATGCATTGAAATCACCTGCTAATAATATGAGAGCACATCCAAAAGATTGTTCATTGCCTCGTAAATCTTGCAATGTATGGTCTAATGCTTCTAATGATTTTTTATGGGCCATTGTGCGTTCATCCCAAATAATAATCTTACATTGTTGAAATACTTTCGCCATCCCAAATGTTTTTGAAATATTGCATGTTGGTGTTTTTGTTATCTGCATATTCAAAGCTAATTTTAACGCCGAATAGGCCGTTCTTCCACCATCTAGCAAAGTAGCTCCAATTCCAGAGGAGAATATTGCCGATGCTATATTACTGTTTAACTTGCCATAATTAACGAAATCAAATATGTTTTTCCAGTACTCCAGCCGCTTCAATGAAATAGATTCCACCAATTTCAAAATTGACATATTGAATAATAGTTTCGTATACGTAATTTCGTTGTTGATTCATGTTTGCAATATTTTGTTAAACAAATGTATTTAATTAATGAATTTCATAATTTTTTCACGTTGTATTTCAAGACGTTCACAATGCATCGAAAAGGTGATGGCATTCCTATTTGATTCAAAACTTTATTTACCACCATTATTCAAATTCTTAAATTCTAAAATGATGTTGGGCCACGTACATTAATCAATAACAAAAGCAAATAAAAGCATTCAAATAATGCTATCAATTTTATTTAGTTGAATATTATTCTTACACAAATTAGAATATAAGCATGTGGCAAACCTCTCCTTTGGCCTTTCAATCGAATACATCCAGCAGCGAACTGTGTCAAAGATGTTGTACTTCACAATTAAATTTATCAATAATATTAAAAGTTGCTTGAATAATTGTGCTGTGATATCATAACGATCAGTTTGCGATTGTCCAGGCAAGAAACAATTTTTGAGAACATATGTCATACCATCTTGTGCATATTCATGCATGTGACGTGGGCTGTATATGTAGCTGGTAGAATTGTTATTCGGCCAAGGTAATTTACGTTAGTATTAGCGTTTATTGCATCACGTAGATAAATGTTTTACACCGATCATAATTGCCTTTGGTTAAGTCGATTGAATAATAATCGCTAGGTTTCTATTTTTGCGTACATGTCCACAATATACTGATGACACAATTGCCTATATTTTAAAATGTGATTTTCAAGATTCTCCCGAATCATTAATCTATACGCGCAGTAATTCATTCAACTAATTTTTTGATTGTTGCTGCACCTGTAATATTTAAATATCTTTTTGTTTTATTAATTTACTTATTATTTTTAATTAAATTGTTATACAGTTGTTGGATTTATCTATTGTGATTGAAAATGATAACCATCCTCCTTGCTTGCACTTTGAATGTTGGCATGGAATTATTTTTTTTATTTTTATTTAATAAGTGCTTAAATCAAGCAAGTTACAATAAAAAAAATACTTAATCTACTTTAAAGCTAAAATTAAACAAAAATCAAATAACAACTAATTAATAATAATTAAATGAGAAAAAAAAAAAGAGAAATTATAATTTATAATTAATTAAAATAAAAATCTAACAATAAATTACTCATCCTAGAGACATCATCCTATTAATAGGTTCATGTTTCTCATAATTAGTTCTATGAAAATGCAAGTTAAACATATTTACAGATCTTAATCTAGAATATGAAGAAAAATTGAGTTTAGCAAATAATTGAGAAGAAAAAATATTACCTTTAATTAATTCGGTTAAAAAAACCCTATATCTGTTACTTTGCGACGTTTCTCAAAGGTATGAAGATGTAATAAATTTAATCTATGTTCGTATGGCGGTAGTCTTAAATGATCTTCTCATGGAAGAAAGCGTAAAGCAAATCTTAGAAATTTTTTTTGAATTGATTCTCTTCTATTTATATGAATATTATAAAGTGGGCTCCGTATCTGGGAACCATATTCTAAGTTAGGTCTAAGCAAATAAGTAAAAAGAGATTTTAATACATAAGGATCATCAAATTCTCTTGCCCAACGTTTAATGAAACCTAGCATAGAGTTGGCTTTATTTAGTATATCAGTATAATGAAGGTGAAAAGAAAGCTTGCTATCAAAGAGTACCCCTATATCTTTTATAGAGACAACTTTAGGAATAGTTTGGTTATTGAAAGAATAGGAATACAAGATTGGGCATGAACGACGTGTAAAAGTAATTAATGGATTTATTAACGTTAAGTTGAAGATTATTATTGCAACACCAATCCAATCGATTAAGATCAGCTTGCAAAGCTAAAGCATCTTCTAAATTTTTAATTTTGAGGATGATTTTCATATCGTCTACGTAAATTTTAATATGGCAATTAAGTATTAACGAAGTAACATCCTTAATGGAAATAATGAACAGTAGAGGTCCAAAATGATTACCTTGGGGAACACCTGTGGCAACATCGAATTCAGAAGATGTCGCGGATCTAAAAGCCACACTATACCTACGTTCGGAAAGATAGAAGTGAACCCAATTAATGAAAAAAATGGCAAATGCTAGTTTTTCCAACTTAAAAATAATAATATTGTGCGAAAGAAGGTGAAAAGCTTTACTAAAATCGGTATATATCACATCTGTTTGAAAACCATCCTCCATGTTATTAATGAAAGTAGAGGTGGATTCAATAAGATTAGTAACAGCAAGCAAGTACAATGATCATAAATAGAATCAAATATGATCAATTCAAAAAGTTTGGGAATAGATGATAGTTTCGCAATTGGGCGATAATTTGTTACATCATTTTTAAGATTTTTTTGTGAAAAGGCTTAATAAGAGAAGTCTTCCAGATAGAAGGAAGAATACCAAAAGTCAAAGAAAAATTAAATAAGATATATAGAAAGGGGACCACATAATGAAATCGAACATTTTTTTTAAAAATATGTTTGGAATGCAATCAGTACCAGGATTAGAATTATTGTCAAGCTTTTGTAAGTAGTTTAAGACTACCTTAGAATCAATATGAATATTAGTAAGCGTTGTTTTAGGAAAGTTAACTAAGTGGCAGAAATAATCTTTATTTAAAGAAAACGCAGGCAGAGCGTAACTGACTAAAAAAAAATCACGGAAAAATTCAGAAATCACTTTAGAATCACTACTGTTAGAGTTCTATTATTCATGCAAGTGGGATATTGATCAGATTTTCTTTTAGAATTGACAAATTTCCAAAAGAGTTTTGGATTAGTTTTAATATCCGAAGACATATTCCGTACATAGTTAAAGTAAAGATTATCAGACATTGACTTGAAATCATTAAATAAAATAATAAAATCATTAAAGTCATGATTATTATTACTTTTAATGAATTTACGCCAGGCTTTATTTTTTTATTTTTTAATTTCTTAAGATTTCTGGTAAACCAAGGCAGACAAGTTTCGTTAATTTTATCAATAACTCAAGGAACATGTTGTGGAGTAATAGAATGAAGGATATTATAGAAACTATTAACTGTAACCTATAAATTGGTAGAGGATAAAAATGAAAAGTCGTAATCGCTTAAATAGTTATTAATTGCTTCAAAATTAGCTTTGGAAAAATTGTAACGATAAGAAAGTGCTGAATCAACATTAGGAGACATAAGAGAAGAAAAGGAAAACATATTGGATGGTGATATTCATCAATATCGACGAGTTTAAATAGACAGGTAATAGTAACTAAATTATTCGAGTTTGAAGTAAATAGTAAGTCTAACTGCCTCCCACGATTATTGTAAACCGAGGATACCTGTTGAAAATTAAAGAATTAAAAGAATCGATTACAAAACACTCAATATTACTAACTAATTCATATGGTACAAAATAAGCTTCCTCTTCATGTGCAATCCATTTAATATTAGGTAGATTAAAATAACCACATAGTATAATATAATCATTTCGGTTGAGATTACTATGGGTGTTCAAAATTGATGTATCATTTTAATTTTAATAAAAAAAGACTTTTTTTTTGAAATATTAAATATATTTTTATTTTAATTTATTACAAATAGGTTCCGGTTAATAATGAAAAATTATGTCGGCCAAGTGGCCTCCTTTACTACTTCGGTAGGCTTCCAATCTTTTACCAAAATTCTGAATCACGTTGTTCAATAAACTGTTCTCAATGGTTGAAATCTGCTCGATAATGTTGTTTTTAAGCTCATGAATTGTTGTGGGATTATTGCTGTACACTTTCGATTTCACAAAACCCCACAAAAAAATCCAACGGTGTCAAATCGCACGATCTTGGTGGCCACATCACTCCTCCTCTACGAGAAATAATGCGATCTTCGAACTTTTCCTTCAAAAGATCCATTGTTTCTCTTGCTGTGTGGCAAGTGGCACCGTTCTATTGAAACCACATATTCTCTACGTCCAAATCATCAATTTCCCGCCACAAAAAGTTTCGGATCATCTCCCTGTAGCGATTTCCATTGACCGTAATCGCATTTCCATTTGCGTTTTCAAAAAAATATGGTCCGATGATTCCTCCTGACCACAAACCACACCAAACCGTAACTTTATGTGAATATACTGGTTGCTCTAAGATATTCCTTGGATTCTCTTCACCCCAAATGCGGCAATTCTGTTTATTGACGTAGCCATTGAGCTGGAAATGAGCTTCGTCGGTGAAGATTATTTTGTTAAAAAAATTCTCATTTTCTTCTTGTTTTTCGATTGCCCAAGAAACGAATTGCCGACGTAATGCATAGTCAGTTGGTTTTAATTCTTGCGTCAGCTGGATCTTATAAGCCTTTAAATGGAGATCACGATGCAAAATGTTGAATAATGTGGATGGTTTGATGTTTAATTGCTGCGAACGATGACGAATGGAAGTTTTTGGATCTTCTTCAACACTTCTGCTCACAGCTGCTACATTCTCGGTTGAACGGCCACTACGTTGATAAATGTTGCCTCTGTTATCAAGAACAGATCCAGTTTCTAGAAATTTATCAACTATCAGCTTGATGGCACGATTTGTTGGAGCATTTTCTCTACCAAATTTTGTTCGAAATTTCCTAATTACATCTTGAAAACTTTTACAATTTTCAAAAAATGTTGTAATAACAAAAACACGTTGTTCCTTCGTGTAACGTTCCACATTAACTAACCGGAATGTATTTAGAATATACCTAAAGAAACCTCGTATAAAATTTTCAGGTAGAAAAAAAATGGCGGCAAAATCAAAATGATACCTCAATTTTGAACACCCTATATTTAGTAATTCAATTTCTGATATATACTTAGTATATACTTCAATACTATACCCAGGAGGAAAATGTTAATCATAATAACATTTACCAACTGCAATTCAATTTTAATGGAAATAATTTCCATAATTTCAGACGAATCGCACTGAGTAACTAATAATTGCGAGGAAGAGAATGTATTGTAAGTAAGTTTCCGTTAAAACAAAAACATAAAAATCTAAAAGTGAAGAATTTAAAAAAAATCTTTTTAGTTTTTGTACGTAAACCTCTTACATTTTGGTAATAAATTGTTAATATAAAAGCATCCTTTGTGTGTGATTCAGAAACAGATGGCAAAAGACAGATGTTAACTAGATTTCTTTTGAAAGGGAAAGAAAGAAAGGGGACGAAAGTACTTACCATTATTTATCAGTTATTATATGTTATTTATTTATTTATTTACTACTGCATATTATAAATACCATGCAATATGTTTAAGGACCCTTTGTCTGTTAGACATGTGGGCCAGCTGTTTCCCTCAAATTTATTTGTATTTGAATTCTTAAGGCTTTATATATTGTTAATTATCTAAAATTCTGTGTTTCAATTTCTTTGAATTCTTCCTGTACTCGTATTCATACATTATTCTACGGTATTTTTGCTGGTAATATTTTAGATGTTTGATGTAGTATATTTCTGGTTTTGGTGATGCAGTGATCTTCGTTATCCGCCATTGTTGTTCTTTCTTTTGAAGGAACATCAAATTCTGTCCCTTTCTCTTTGTTGTTTTCGGATCACTTCACCTAGGTTTGTTTTTGTTTCTACCAGGGATTGTCATGGGAATTGCGTCAGTGGCTGCTGTTCTTCGAATTTTTTTCAGGTTGACTGCTTCCTGATTAATATTGCTTGAGGTTTGTTTGGTTGTCAGGAGTCGCGCAACCTTCACTCTGTATTTTATTCAGTCTACCTGGTTTTCTTTGTAGTTTTTCTTTTTTACCCGTTCTTGCATAATTGAATTGTTATTTTCTATCAGTATTGGGATCGTATCCCATTGGATTGGCTCCGGTTTTCCAGAGAAGTTGATTTACAATAGCGCAATTTTCCAGAGAAATTGATTTGCAATGAACAACTCTGGTTATGTTTGTGTTCCTCTGGGGCTGATAACTGGGGCTAGAACAAAAATAAGGTAATAATTTGTTTTAAGTACAAAAAAAATTTAAATAAAAAAACTAGAAATATACAGTGCAATGGCGAATGTATTAAATGGTTCCATCAACATTGTTCTGGTATATCGGATGAAGAATTCAAGGAATACCTAGAGGATGATACAAAACTATGGATCTGCCCAAATTGTACCACCCGAAAAAAGAGACATTTAACAATCAACAGCACTGCCATAAATAATTCAATAAGGAACTTATCGACCACAAATAATAAAAATAATGATGGTAACGAAGCAATTATGGAAAAATTAAATGAAATATTATGGAAAATAAATTCACAAGAAAACCAATTAACTAAAGTAAGAAGTGAAGTTAAGGAATTGAAAGATAAAATTAACTCCTTATTAGATGAAAATATAGCCTTAAAAAATGAGAATGAATTTCTAAAAGAAAGAATCGATTACAACCAAATTGAACTCTAAAAATTGAAACAAGAAAAAAACAAAACTATGCTGGAATTGCCAGGAATTGATAAAATTCCAAATAAATCGGCGGAGGATATTCCTAAAGCAGTTTTTACTAAATTGGGGATTAACGTGAAACATGATGATATAAAATGCTCATATAGGCAAAAAAAGGCTGAAAAAATTCTGGCGAACCTTCGAACATAGTAATCCAAGTAAATGAAAATCTGAAAAATGAAATCATGCAAAACAAAAAACGTCCAATTAAATATGTCAATATTTCAATCAACCTCAGAAACACAAAGCACTAGCTCAGAAGCAACAAAGAAGGCAATACTCATCAGCGAACCGCTTATATTTTATTTTAGCTTGCTATTCAAAAAAGCTAGAGATTTAAAAAAGAGTAAGATTATTCAGTATGCATGGGTAAAAGATGGTAAAATATTAATTAGAAAGACTGGAACAAGCAAAGTTATCAGAGTATTAACAGAAGAAAACTTGAATGTCAATTAATGAAAATTTTATTTTACCAATCAAAACCCATGTAAACAATACCTGTGACTACGTTTCGCAAATTAAATTTCAAGGTAACTCACTCAAAATTCTTTATCTTAATGCTAGAAGTTTAAAAAATAAAATTGAAGATGTGTCGCTATTATTAGATGGATTGAAAACTGAAATACACTTAGTGTTAATTACCGAAACATGGCTTAAAGAATCTGAAACTGTTTTCATCAATATTAAAAATTACACAAATTCTTTTTCATACAGGAACACACGCAAAGGTCGAGGTGTAGGTATATTTATTCACAAATCTTTAAATTATAAAATACAAGAAAACTATTGTGATGAATATAATAGCATAATAAACATTCTACTTCAATTTAATAAAAAAACATCAACATCTCAGCAATATATAGACCACCGGAAAAAGAAAGAGAATTAATCAACAAATTTAGTGCTATATTGGAAAGAAATCTCAACACACTTACTAGAAATCATACATATGTTATAGGTGACTTGAATTACAATATTATTGATGAACTTGATCCAAATGTTGAAGTATACAAATAAATTGTTGAAAGTAATGGCTATTTCTTCTGTGATAACTCAGTGACCAGACCAGAATCCGGTACCTGCATAGACCATATAATCACAAATAATTCAAACTCCTAAAATGTCTGGAAGTGATCAAAAAGACCACGATCCTTTTTCAACACTAATTTTACAAAAATTGGATGAAATTATCACAAAACAAACTGTACTTGAAAAAAAGATAAATGGGTTACAAAGTGAGGTTAGAGAATATAAAGAAATAGTGGATTCATTAGTGGAAGATAATATTTGTTTACGCAATGAGAATGCTGTAATAAAAGACAAAATTTACTCTATCACTATCAACATGGAACTAATTAAACAAAATAAATTTAAAAAACATATTAAAATATCTGGAGTGGGGGAAATCGCAGAGCTTGATGCAATGAGTTCCGCATCCAAAATTATAAAAGCTACAGGTGTTACTTTAGAAAATCATGATATCAAAGAAGCTTATTTCTCAAACAAAAATAATTCAAAAAACTCTGGTGAACCGAAAAAAAAAATCGTAAAGCTGAATAATCTTGAAATCAAAAATAAAATTTTGCAAGCTAAAAAGAAAATAAACTTAGATTACAATCAGATATTTCAACAACCCAGTAGTGAAACACCAAAAACAGTTTTCATCAATGAAAGAATCACACCATACTTTGGATTGTTATATAAAAAAGCTAGAGATCTCAAAAGAGAAAAAACAAGGTAGAATGTAAACCAACGGGTTTTAAAAGCGCACATTTCCAAAACTCAATACAAACTGTTTAGAAGTGTGACTTACACAAAAATTTGAAAATTTCATATAAGAAAAAATGTGAAAATAGAACATTTTTGAAATTTTGAGGGGCTATAAGTCCGGAATCCTATATAACTAAGAAAAACCGTTAACACACGTAAAAATATATTATTGACGCTTTAATTTTTATATGTTGCCGAAGTAAAATTTGTACAGGTGCCTAAGTTACAGGTGTCTAAAAATAGCAAATTTTCAATTTTTGAGGCGTAATAACTCTTAAAGAGGGGGTGTTACCAAAAAATTTTCTGAGGAAACTTATACTAATTCTAAAAGTTCTTTCTTGTCTCAAAATTTCAGGTTCCTATCTAAAGGGGTGCCGGAGTTATGAAAAAAGAAATTTCATGCAAAATGTGGTTTTCACATAACGGTAAATTTAAATAGTAAATTACAAAATATCACATAATTTTGTTTTATATAGATAATAAAATTTTCGATCTTCTGGCGGTCTTAGATTGCAAAATTATTACGCAGAGCACGAGATATATACATCTGAAAATGGGGCTTTTTTGCAATTTTGAAGAGCGGCAACTTTGGAACCCTTTACAATTAAAATAAACCTTTAACACACGTAAAAATATATTATTGTAGCTTTAATTTTTATATCTTGTAGAAGTAAAATGTGTACAGGTTCTTAAGTTACAGGTGTTTAAAAATAGCAAATTTTCAATTTTTAAGCCCTAATAGTTCATAAACAGGGGGTGGTCCGAAAAAATTTTCTGAGCAAACTTATACTAATTCTAAAAGTTCTTTCTTGCCTCAAAATTTCAAGCTTCTATCTAGAAGCGTGCCGGAGTTATGAAAGTAGAAAAATCATGCAAAATTTGGTTTTCACATAACGGTAAATTTAAATACTAAATTTAAAAAAATTGTATAATTTTCATATTAATTTACAAAGATAAAAGAAATATCTGTCGAATGACGTTTTCAGATTGAAAAAATCTTAAGCAGAACATAAGATATATGCATTTAAAAATAGGGCTTTTTCAAAGTTTGAGGGGCTGTAGTTCCGTAATGGGGGGGGGGGGCTACATGAAAAAGTTGTTCCACAAAATTATTTTTTTTATGAGACCTACCTATGGTTAAAATTTTTTTTTTCTATCTTTAACGGTGTAGAAGTTTTGTAAACAGAAGGACGGACGGACGGACGGACGGACAGAGTGAAACTAATAAGCACATTTTTTCAAAATTTTTTTGGAAATGTGCTAAAAATAAAATTTGCTTGGGTAAAGGATGGTAAAGTTTTGTTAAGAGAAGGAATGAACACAAAAATGATACAAATTTTGTCAAATAAAAATTTTGAGCAGGTAAATGATAATAAACAATGAAACTTATCTTAACACTTCACCATTAAATACTCAAGTTAAAAATGTAGCTAGAATAGAAAATTTTCGATTTGATAATTTACACTCATTAAAAATTTTATACCTAAACATTCGAAGTTTAAAGCACAAAATAGACGAAATCACTGTTTTACTGGATAATTTACAGTCAACTGTTCATATAATTGTTTTTAGTGAAACTTGGATACTTGATGAAGAAATAAATTTGGTTAACATTAAAAACTACAATAAAAGTTTCTCTTGTCGACAAAATAGACATGGTGGTGGAGTCGGTTTATTTATACACACTTCTTTAAACTACAAAATATTAAAAAATTACTGCGATAACTTTAATAGCATACTGTCACTTAAAATTCAAAACAGCAAGATGAATCTAAATATCTCGGCTATCTATAGGCCACCCAACAACAATAGAAATTTGATAAATAATTTTTTTTCTATCCTAGATTCGCACCTGGAAGAATTAAAAAATGAAAATACGTTAATAATTGGTGATTTCAACTGCAACCTCAAAAATAAAAATAAGAATAATATTAGCACTTACAAAACTATAGTCGAATCCAACGAATTTTATTTCGCTGATACCTCAAGAACCAGACCAAGCTCAAAATCATGTATCGATCATATATTATTAAATAAAACACAAAAACAACTAAATATTACACATCTAAATTCTAATATTACTGATCATCATATCTTAACAGTTGAACTCAATTATAAATATTTTGTAAACAAAACTACATGTCAATATACTTATAAGCATACAAATGTCAATTTATTAAAAAATCAATTAACGAACTGCAATATCGACATATCTTCTGGTGCTGCCGAAGTTATTTGCAAAAATATTATAAATACTCTACGTAGTTGTGATGACTTATCTACAACTGAAAAAAAATATACTAAAGCTGTAAAATATTCTAAACCGTGGATTAATAATGAATGTCTAAATTTAATAAAAATAAGGAACTACTGGTACAGAAAATACTTTAATAACACAGAGAATCAATATGTTAAAAGTAAACATCAATTTTGGCAAAATAAGTTAACAGCAATGAAAAGAAAAAAGCGACGTCAGTTTGATATGAACAATTTTGAGAAAACATCTAATAATCTACAAAAGACATGGAATTTAGTAAAAGCTATAATTACGGATAACACAAGCAAATTAAATGATTTCTATCAAGATGAAAATTATTCTGAAAAGCATATTAAATTAGAAAACTTTAATCATTTATACTGCAATGTAGGAAATCATATGGCAAAAAACTTCTCAACAATTTACTTACCGGTATGTAGAACTAGATTTAGAAGATTTTCTAGATAGAACAGTAGATTTTATTTTAAAAAAATTAATGAGGAGGAAACAATAGTAGTTATAAATCAGCTGAACAATACTAACAGTGCTGGGGTTGATGGCATTCAAACCACTATGGTAAAGAAATGTAAAACTGAACTAGTCAAACCTATTTGCGCATTTATCAACGCCTCACTTCATCACTCTAATGTTCTAGATTCTCTTAAAATTAATAAAGTAATTCCTATTTATAAGTCAGGTGACAAAACTGATATAAATAATTATAGACCGATATCGATAGCTCCAATATTAAGTAAAATTTTGGAAACATATGTTAATAGTCAAATTACAAAATATTTATTAAATAATAATTTAATAAGTAAGTCACAGTATGGCTTTACAAAAAATTCTAATTCTCAAACAGCCTTGTTCGATGTTATAACGTATACTCAAAATGCTGTATGTAATAATAAAAAAACCGCTTTAGTATTCTTTGATCTGACTAAGGCATTTGATTCGATTGATAGGAAAATATTGTTGAGAATCTTATTTGAATTAGGAATAAGAGGTAAAGAATACAATTGGTTTGCTAGTTACTTCAAAGACAGAAGACAGTATGCAGAGTGCGAGGATACCATAAGCAGTACCGAAAGTATTAATTTTGGCGTAATACAAGGTAGTTCGTTGGGGCCAGCGTTATTTAACTGCTATGTGAGTACATTGTCAAATCTTAGTTTAAATGGGAAACAGTTTATGTATGCAGATGACCTAGTTATAATATATGCTGAAAATAATCTAGAAATATTGGAAACAAAAATAAATCAGGATATGGAAGCTATTTATAAATGGATGTCACTGCATAAATTAACAGTCAACGTGAACAAAACAAAATTTATGATGATCAAAGAAGCTAATGTAAACTTATCTGTACATTATAATAGTTGTCAGATTGAAAAAGTCAGCCAGTATAAATATTTAGGTATTGTTGTTGATGAAAAGTTAAATTGGAATTGTCACGTAAATGAGCTTATTAAGAAAGCGCGTAGAATAGCAGGAATTTTTAGGAAAATTGGGAAGCGAGTCCCACTAAAATTAAAAAGAACTATCTTCTTCAGTTTATTTAACAGTGTAATTTCGTATGGTTTAGCCATCTGGGGAAACACATATGCTAAAAACTTAAACAAATTACAAAGAATTCAAAACAAGGCAATAAAAAATATGTATGAACTTAATCATAGAACATCTACTAATCGAATTCACCAGCAGTATAAAATTCTTAAAGTGGAAGACAGTAGAAATTTGGCTCAAATCTTACAAATACATAATATGCAGATAAAAAATATAAAATCAAACACAAAATTAATTGCCAACAATGAAATTCATAACTACAACACTAGAACGGCAAATCAGTTGCGTATGAACGCAGGAAATAACACAATACTTAATCAATCTGTACAATACTGTTCCAAATGACATTAAAAGATTCTCTTATAAAAAGTTTAAAAACTCAGTTAGAAATGTATTAATGCTCAAGTATAATAACCAATAACAATAGCAATCAAATCCAATCGTAAATTTCATTTCTAGTTTATAATTATGCTCTCTTTT
Organism: Poecilobothrus nobilitatus; assembly: GCA_947095535.1. Classification (NCBI taxonomy): domain Eukaryota; kingdom Metazoa; phylum Arthropoda; class Insecta; order Diptera; family Dolichopodidae; genus Poecilobothrus; species Poecilobothrus nobilitatus. The sequence goes on along the minus strand of CAMUPU010000002.1, from coordinate 1,107,828 downwards.
ATTTTTATTTTTTTTTTTCTCTTGCTTTTGTATATTTTTTATTTTTTTTTGTTTTGTTCTCTTTTTTATTATTTTGTTGCACATTATTTACACCTAATTTGTCATTAGTTTGTATAATTTAATTATTACATATGTACATAATTTTAACATAATATTCATGATATCTTTATGATTGTAAACTACTGTAATTTTATACACCCTATACGAGCCCTCAGGCTCTTTTGGGATTTTGTTTTAAATAAATAAAAAAAAATAAACGTCAACATGAATGTAACTCCACCTAAATTCAGATATTTCGGGTCATCAGGTTTTAATAATAGAATTAAATAACTATTCTATTACACCACAACTTGAAAAAAACATGACTAAAATAAATTGCATTAATGTCAACAAAATAAAACAACAGCTGTTAAATAATCCAATAATAAAAACAAGTAATGATGTCAACATAAAATGTTCACAAGTGATAATAAAATTACAAGACAAAATAAAAGTTGCCACATATCAAAAAATAGAGTCAAATGGTAATAAAAGCCTACCAAATTGGTTTGACTCAGAATGTTTAAAATTTAACAGTATAAAACAATATTGGCACACAAAACTCATAGAAAATTATAATAATGAATATATTAGAAATAAATATAAATACTGGCTAAATAAATATACCTTATTAAAACAATATGAATTATAATAAACTAGGTACTTAAGCATTATATTAACACAACACAATATTACAAACATATTATTTTTATTTTTAGTGAATTATATTTTAATATTTTTCTTATTGCTTTTAAAAAAGATTGTTATTTGCACTGATGTTTTGAATTAATCTTTACTTTTGTTTTTGTAACTTTATTACTTTTCACCTTTTAACTTTATTTACAAACTCTGTACAAGCTTAAGCTCTTTTAGAGATAATAATAAAATAAATAAAATAAATGTTGGAGACCCATCATTTAAGATGAAGAGTTCCACACCTTCATCTATCCACTCTTCTATGATTCTACCATGTTGGTTGTTCAAGGTGTCACCACAGGTTAGACTACTTGCATTCATATTCACTAGTAAAAGATATGGTTCTTGGGTTTATCCTACAAGATCTTTCATGTTTCTTTTGCTGAGCTCTACACCATTTTCTAAGTAGATGTTTACTATGATAGTTCCCGTTGGTAGCCCTGTAATAACGGCCTTGATGGCTGTTATCTGGAGTTTGGTGTTAAGGTTTATACTTTCGTATTTTTATCCATTATTTATTAGAAATCCTACTCCTCCAATCCTATTATTGGTTATTGGTGAAATACAGCGGTAGTCCCTGGAATCAGGTGGATCTTCTTTTCTGTTATTCGTTTTTTGCAGAGCTATAAGATATGGGTGATATTGGTTAATTAAGAGTTCTAAATATGACCTATTACACCAATAGTCTTGTATGTTCCACTGTAGAATTGTGGTGTGATTCTTTATTATGTTTGATGTTGTATTTGTATTGGTTGATCCTATACAATTTGACTTCTCAATATGGTTAAATCGTCGTTTTATTGCTGCTACTTCTCTTATCTCGTTTTATTGCTTCTACTACTATTAATCACCATTTTTGTGTGTTTTGGTTTTATTTTATTGTTTTTATTTTTCTCATTGTTTTGATGACTCATTAAGTATTGTTTATTTAGTAATAACATTTATGCTTCATCTATATTTTCCTCTAATGCTGCTGATTTTCTTTTCCATTCCTGTTTTTCAACTATGCCTTCAGCAAGCTCAGCTTGAGTCTTTTTCAGGGCTATGCCCTTTTGTTGCCGTTGTGTTTTCTTTTCGGTTTTGGAACTGGGAAGGATTGTTTTCTGTTGTTATTTGTTAGTTCTCTGTTCCAGTTTCTGCATTTTCGGCTACTGGTTCTACACTATCCTTTGTTGTTATATCAAATTCCATTATTTCGAGGTTTGTTGTTTGTTCTGTTGTACTGGACGCTGGATTGTGTTTTCTTGAATCTGAAAAACTTAATGATTGATGGGTTTTTAGATTTAAAACCTTTTAAACCTCATCGTCTGACATTTAGCTCATTTTCATTTAGCTCCCGGCAGAAAATAGTGTCTTGAGAATAATTTAGATTGATGTTGTATTGCGCTTTGACGGCAATTTTGCCAAGAACATTGCACTTCTTAATGTAGCGTTTTGCGATTTCTTTATTTACTAAGTACTACTATTAGCTTCTCGTGTGTATTGTGCTTTAAACTTTTCTGAAATATCCTGTAATTGTTTTTCGATCACAAAAAGGTTTTGCGCCATTAATTCGTTACTATTTAGTTCGTGATCGACAGCAATTATATTTAAAAATTTTCTGTTACAGGTAATTTTGTTCGAACTGCGACTTTCCAATCTTGGGAATTCACTGTTGTTGTTTTGGAGGAAATCTTGTCTTTTTTGCAATACATTCTTCCTTCTTCTGTCCCCTTTATCTGCCTCTAGTAATTGATAGCGGTTGCCTTGATTGTGTGGATCCATCCTTGTGTTCCCTGGGGTCTCTCTGGGGTCAACTTTGTGTTTTTTCGTTATTCAAAAAATTGGTTTATCTCTATGCAATTAAAATTTTTAAACAAAATATTCCTAAATTGGGGGTTCCTAAATTGCAATTATATTTAAATATTTTGTTATATGTATTTACTATAATTATTTTTTGTTATATATATTTACTTTATAAATTGTTCATATGCAAAAATTGTTATATGTGTGTACAAATTCCTAAAATTGTTTATCGGGCAATTTTACTTAATGTGCTACACGGGATTTTATTGTTATTTGATTTTTTATTTATTCAAAATAAAATTTTTTATCTCTAATCTTTTATTTGACCTAATATTTTTATTCTAAAATTAGTAACTCGAAAAAACATTAATTAGCCTACGCAGGCAACGTAAACTAATTTCGTTCTTGTTTTTACTTTTTGCTCTTGTTTGTACTGTGTTTTTGTAATTATATTCAAAAAATTTATTGTCAATAGGAAGAATGAAAAAGTTTTGATCATCGTTTTCAACAAATATTACACAAATATATTTTGAAAGAAATTTTTTTTTTAATTTTAAAAATTATCAGTTTTTTTAATTTTCAAAAAAAAAATTTATAATTTTAAAAATTTTTAATGCACCGTTCGGATTAAAAAATCGTGGCAAACTGAGTTATTATATTGGCTGCACCGAAAAAAGTCACTTCGAAGCAAGCGTTGTACTTTCAAATATTTGTGAGAAAATGTTTCGAATGGGACGTCGTTCCAGATACTAATTTTAATAATAATTCGGGTGGTTGATTAAGTTTTAGGAATTTTATCTATTTTTAACAAACTACTCTATACTCTTAACATACTTTATCCATTTTACCAATGTTAATATTGCTGTGTGAATTGTAATCAACTGTTGGATCATAATGAAATGCAAGGCGTAGAACTGTACTGCGATTCGTATTATCTATTGATCTTCTTATTCGTCTACTTCTATCACTTTGTATTTAAATTTATACTGTGATTTGTTCTCGTATGAGATTTCCACGTAAATGTTCAATTCGATTTCTAATTTGTACATTACTTTGTATACCTTACTGTGGTGTGTACTGTGGACGTAAAGTACTCCATTTGTTGTTTGTCGTGTAGGACCAATATTTCCACGTTTGTTAATTTTTTTTAATGTGAATGTGAATGTGAATGTCACTATTACGTACATACCAGGGAGCACTTGCTATGTTACGTAGGATTTTATTCTGAAAAGATTGTATTTTTTCAATATGCGTTTTCTTGGCACAATCCCAAAATTGAATACCATATAACCATATAGGTTTAATTACTTGGTTGTAAATTAAAACTTTATTAAATATTGGTAGTTTAGACTTACGCCCTAGGAGCCAGTAATTTTCTCTATATTTATTTTCAAGTTCTAATTTTTTCTTTTTAACGTGTTCATTCCACCTTAGCTTGACATCCAGTGTCATTCCTAGGTATTTTGCAGAATTTTCGATTGATACAAATACATCGTTTACATTTATTTTAGGTGGATTCTTTATATTTCTATAGGAAAAATTAACATGCACAGATTTAGATTCATTTAGTTTTATTTTCCATTTGATAGTCCAGTAACATATTTTTTCACTTGCTTTTTGTAATTTTTTTGTAGCTTCGTCAATATTCGATCCTACTGCCAATATTGCAGTATCGTCAGCAAATGTTGCTACAGTTACATTTTCTACTTCTGGTAGATCACTTGTATAAAGCAAGTACAATATAGGACCTAGAATACTGCCTTGAGGCACACCTGCTTTTATTTCTCTTAGTGTAGAGTACTCTTCATCTTGTTTAATTCTAAATAATCTTTCAGACAAGTACGATTCGAGTATCTCTACATATTGTAACGGTATCAATCTTGTTAATTTAAATATTAAACCTTCGTGCCAAACTTTGTCAAACGCTTGTGCTACGTCTAGAAATATTGTGGAGCATATTTGTTTTTCTTCGAATGCTTTATCTATAACATTTGTTATTCTATGAACTTGGTCAATTGTTACATGCTTGGATCTAAATTCACTAATTGCTTCTTGTGTAAATGGATTAATAGTGTTTTCTTCTATTATAACATTGTCTAATAAACAAAGATCAGAATTTATATCATTTGGTTTGAATATATTTTCTAAATGATCTGCAAATAATTCGACTTTATCTTTATTATCCTTTGCCTAAGTTCCGTCTGGTTTCATAAGCGGCGAGGCATGCTTAATCGGCTTTTTTACACTCTTCGTTGCTTTCCACAACAAGTAATTTGATTCTTTTGTTGCCGATAAACCTTTTATATAATTTTCATATGCTACTGGTTTTAGAATCTTGATTTTTTTTTAAGAGATTGTGATCTGTTCAAAATCTTCTTATCATCAGGGTGACGAGATTGTTGCCATCTACGTCTAGCCCTTCTTTTTCGTTTTATTAAATCAGTTATCTCTCTGGGATAAATAATTAAATTATTGAATTATATTGAATTATATTAATAAAGCCTTCAAGTTTCAGATCAAATTGTTCTTTTGATTGTAAATTTATTTCTAAATTAATGTTGTTTACGATTTCATATTTAAAGCTTAACCAATCTGTTGTATTATTTGTCAGTGTTGGCTTATTTAGTTTTCTAGTTATTTTTTCATTCAAATCTAGTATAACAGCAGAGTGATCAGAATCTAGATCATGGTAATCTTCTAGATTTATATAGTTGCCTGAAATTCTTTTGGTTATGAAGAAGTCAATTACATCTGGAACCTTGTTAGTGTCTGTGGGCCAATAAGTTGGTTTGCCAGTCGAATGATGGCAACAACCTAACTGTTGAATAGCTTTCTTTAGCTCTCTACCTCTAGTTGAGGTTGTCCTAGATCCCCAATCAGTATGTTTGGCATTATAATCACCTCCTAGCAAAAATTTATGTCCGTGGACATTTAGGAGTTCTTTAAAAATATTTTTCTTAATATTGCATCTTGGTGGACAATATACTGCACCAATATTAAGGTCTTGTTTAGTAGATGAAATTTTGATCATAGAAAGCTGTATTTCTTCAGACTCAATTTAGAATTCTTCATTATGTTTTATAGTGCTTTTTATTAGAATTGCACTACCTCCTCTCGGCTGATTACTAGGATGAACTGCCTTATAGCATTCATAACCTAGTATCTTAAAGTTTGAGTTTATTGTCAAATGAGTCTTTGATATCAGACATATATCAATATTTCTAGACCTTAAGAAAATTTCTAGTTCATGTTTTTTATTTAGGACACCATTCGAATTCCAAGTTGCAATACGTATTTTATCTAGATACATTTTTTACAATTCTTTGAGGGGTTTCATGAGATACATTAATTTATTTCTTTTCTATTTTATTTAATCTTACGGAGATTTCATCAATTTTTAGCAATTAGTTTTGCATCATGTGCATCACATCCTTGTCATTACTTTTAGGTTTCATAACCTTAGATTGTTTCTCTGTAAGAATATTTTCTTCTGCTTTAGATTTTAAGGCTTGGGAGTATAAAACTCCATTCACAACTTTATTAGATATAAACGGTTTAGTTTTTTTCGGTGTTTTTATTACATTTGAATGTTTGGGTTTGCGCATATTCAATCTTCTTTTCTGTAATTCTTTTGCTACCAAACAACCACGATAACTAGCAGGGTGTGCCTCGTTGCAGTTTACACATATGGCTTGGAAATTTTCTTTTTTACTACATTCTATTGTCATATGATTCCCAGCACATTTTACACATTTAGCCTGTCTTTGGCAGCATTTTTGTGTATGTCCAAAACTCTGGCATCTTTTGCATTGAGGAATAGATTTACTAATTCTGAGAGCCTCAATTTTCACTCTCATGTGCTGTAAATATTCTATTTTGTATATTTTATTTATTTCCTTCAAATGGTCAAAAGATATCATAAACAGTGGAAGCTTTGTTACAATCTTTATATTTTTATCTTTAGTTTTTTTAATTTTATTTGTCACATCTAGACATTTAAAACTATTAAGAAGTTCTTTTTTAATATCTTCTGGCTCAGATGATGGGTGAAGATTTCTTACCATAACTTTAATTGGTCTAGTCAGTTTGTTTTCATACATATGCCATTCCAACTTCGCTTTATTTATATATTTTGTTAAAACTCTATAATCATTTTCGTTGTCATCATTAATTTTCAGTTGATCATTATTCATCATTTTGACTTTAACATTTATATTTTCTTCTTTTATTATTTTTATAATATGAGAATAGTTTTTTATATTACTCAAAATTACCGGTGGAAGTTTATATTTTTTAGTGACCTTATTGTTTTCTTTAGATTTTTCCTTTTGAGGTTTACTTTGCGGTTCCAAAGATGTGTTAACATCAGGAGACTTATCACTTTTTCGTTTCTTCGGATTTCTTTTCGTATTCAGAATACAAGCAGTTTCTCTTATTAGTTCTTCTTCATCCGTTTCGTATGTCCTAACTTTAGTATCAGTGGATACATTTGGCACACTATTTTTTTCCTTTTTTAATTTTAAATTTTCTGCCTTAAGCTGGGAGATTTCTCTTTGTAAATCTTTACACAAGATTTCCAACTCAATTATTCTGGAGTTGACTTCAATATTACTGTCTTGCAGTAATGAACTTTGATTTTTATTATTACCCTCATGGGTTTTCTTTATATTGCCTTCATGGAACATTATTTTTTCTTTATTACCCTCTTCGGTTTTCTTATTTTCGTTTTTAGGTGGACTTCTTTGAATCTTCGAGCCCTTCACAAAAGGGTTTATTAATTTATCATAATTATACATGTTATTAATATTAATATCATCTGAACGTCTTAAACATTCACTTGAAAGACACTTTGGTAGATATCCCTACCGAATTTTTACTATTATAAGACATTATATTATTTTTTATTTTAATATGCTTTTTATACCTACAGCCAGGGTTTCTTACTGCCGCCCCTCTGGGATCAGACGCAGACCAGGTAGCCGTCCATTCTGGAACAATCGCTCCTGGATTTTTCATTGGATTTTAGTGGACTTGTACCACAAGCATACCTTACTGAGGGTATTTCTTATCCCCTACCCACCGGGGGTATCGTTTGTTAATGAGAGAGAAATCCCTATTGAGAATTTCTCTCAAACAAATAAAAATGATGTTACACTTTAAATGTTATATGAAGAAAATATGGATTTAAAAAACATTATCAGCAACCTTCTCTCTACCTACAATAGATAAGCTAAAAGAAGAAAACAAAAAATTAACAAGCAAAATAATTACCTTAGAGAATAGATACAGGTATTCAGAGAACTATGTAACAATCAACAACAAAATAACGTTTCTTTATTTTCATTTACTACCTCTAACACAGCTTTAAACGTAAACAGAAGCAATTATTTCACTAACTCTGACGAACTTTACTTAACATTTAAACAACTAAAATCAAAAACATCAGCTGGCATAGATGGAATTCCAAGCATAGTGCTAGCAAATTTATCTAATAAGATAATATAAAATTATGTTATTTTATTCAATAACCCATTAAACTACTGTTACTTCTCAAAAATTTGGAAAATAGCGAAAGTTATTATGCTAAAAAAACCGGATAATTTATTTCCAAATATAAGTAAAGTGGATACTGTACATACAATTCCAGTGGATACTGTACACGCGATATTTAACAAAATCATCATAAAAGTATCTAGTTTAAAAAAGTATTCCAAAAATAATAAAAATGAAGAAAATGCTCTATACTTGATCGAGTTGAAATCTGATAAAGACAAAGATGAAGTTATGGTGAAGAAGTCCAGCTATAAAAATCTTTTCGCAGCGGATGTAGGCCTGGAGAAACATGGAAACAAAGAAATATTTTTTCAACACCTCTTACTTCCCTGCAATCCAATTTATACTACGAGGCCAAGCTTAAAATATCAGAAAAATTTAAATTCCTGTGGATCAAAAATAAAAAATCTTCATGTGGAAAACGGACAACTCCAACATATTTAGAATAGAAAATTTTTGCGATATCTATTTTATTAAAACAAAACACTGCAAATAACTGGAATGTACTACATAAAATAACCATTTCAAAACTTTTTACATTTAAAAAAAAAAAACTTTTATTTTATTTATATTATTATATTGTTTCTAAATTTATTTATAAAATTACACTTTTTAATATTTTTTGTAACAATTCTAACTTGTAGTGAATACATAACCTATCACACTGTTTTTGAAAATTTTTACACTCATAAATCAAATTTAATTTTTTTTTCTCATTTAATCTTGAACAATTTGTTAATTAAATCAACAACAACAATTAACTTAATATGTTTCAATATAATTCATCAAGTATTAATTTATTCCCCTACTTTTTATTCAATTATTTTCACTACTACATATAGACTTTTTTACTGCTCTATTAAAACAAAACAAGTAAATGTAACAGTAAGTCGATGCAACCGACTTATTAATACCCTACACCTGAATAATTCGAATTAAATTAAAAATCCATAAGTGTTTTTGGCAGCTGCTTGAACTTCTTCCCTTTTCTGTCTTATTCAACTCGAATTATAAGAACGTAAAAGAGGCATCCGCTTGGGATATGCTTGACACCCTTGTATAAAATTTTAAGTTTCTATCTTAATTATTTTCGAAGATTGGTAGTCCTTGGGAGGTTTGTGTCAGCTACCCGAATTGCCACTCCAATTCATCGAATGCATCTCAGGAACATAAATAAAACTTGCCAGAACACCATTCTATTAAATTTAAAGGTTCTACTTTTGTTGGTTTTGGAGATATGCTCGTTGCTCTTGTGCTCGTCCGGAAGTTTCCAAAATACGAACCCATGGTTCAAATTCTTTCAAATGTCAGTTTCCAATTTTACAGAAAAGGAAACATAACAGAACACCTTTGTACTAAAAATAAAAGTTCTATCTTTGTTGGTTGTGGAGATATACTAGTTTGCAGCTCGAATGGGAAGGAACATCATTGTACAAAATTTAAAGGTTATATCTTAGTTGGTTTTGGAGATAATCTCATTTGCTCTGGTGCTCGTTCGGAAGCTTCCAAATCCAAGCCCATGGTCCAAATCCTCTTAAATTTCATAGACATAAATCGAACCGGAAGGAACATCATTGTACAAAATTTAAAGGTTCTATCTTTGTTGGTTTTGGAGATAATCTCATTTGCTCTGGTGCTCGTTCGAAAGCTTCCAAAACCCAAACCCATGGAGCAAATTCTCTTAAATTTCGAAGACATAAGTCGAACAGGAAGGAACATCATTGTACAAAATTTAAAGATTCTATCTTTGTTGGTTTTGGAGATAATCTCGTTTGCTCCGGAATCATTCGGAAGCTTCCAGAATTCGAACCCATGGACGGATTTTGTCCAGATTCGAACTTAGCCTTTCTTTCGTAATTAGTAACCTACTATATAAATTTCATAAAGATAGCTTCATTAGTTTTTGAGTTATCGTGTAAACGGACGGACGGACGGGCGGACGGACATCGTTAAATCGACTCAGGAGGTGATCCTGATTCAGAATATATACACATGTCTATATCTAACTCGCTTCTTTTTGGTGGTTACAAACGCCATACCAGAGTTAATATACCCTATACTTTAGGTGTAGGGTATAACTAGACAAATAATTATTATGTATACAAAGCAATATGTTCAATACTTTTTTTATTTTTTAAATCAAATTTATACTTTAATTCTATAATTACAATATTTTTATACCCGTATGAACTATGTTCAAGGGTATAATAAATTTGCCATTACGTTTGTGACACCTTAAAGGAGTCGAGCTAGATATAGTGTCAAAGGTATGGATCGGCTCAGAATCGAATTCTGAGTCGATTAAGCCATGTACGTCCGTCCGTCCGTCCGTCCGCACGATAACTCAAAAAATAAAGGAGCTAGGGGGCTGAAATTTTTTTTACGTCACTTTTGCAAAATTGTTAGTTTTGCTATTTAAATCCAACATTTTCGGTCGGCGGGTTCGAGTAGCTGCCATACAACTTCTATTTTTATATAGAAATAACTCAGTATCTATTCAAGCTAGGTTTCTGAAATTTTGCAAATGATGATCAAGTTTTATGGCAACAACTTCTGTAAAATTTGGTTGTGGTGGTGCAGCGGGTTCGGGGAGCTGCCATACAACTTCTCCGTTTAAATGAGAATAACTCAGTGTTTATTGAAGCTAGGAATCTGAAATTTAGTAAAGAGGTGTCGAGTTACATGCCAACAACTTTTGTAAAATTTGGTTGGTCTAGAGCAGCCGGTTCAGACTTCTTGCACCTCTTGGAACCTAATGAAGCTAGGCGTCTGAAATTTTGCAAATGATGATCAAGTTTTATGGCAACAACTTTTGTAAAATTTGGTTGTGGTGGTGCGGCGGGTTCGGGTAGCTGCCATACAACTTATCCGGTTAAATGAGAATAACTCAGTGTTTATTGAAGCTAGGAATCTGAAATTTAGTAAAGAAGTGTCGAGTTATATGCCAACAACTTTTGTAAAATTTGTTTGGTCTAGAGCAGCCGGTTCAGACTTCTTGCACCTCTTGGAACCTAATAAAGCTAGGCGTCTGAAATTTTGCAAATGATGATCAAGTTTTATGGCAACAACTTCTACAAAATTTGGTTGTGGTGGTGCGACGGGTTCGGGTAGCTGCCATACAAAATCTCTTTTTAAATGAAAAGAACTCTGTGTCCGTCCGCACGATAACTCAAAAAATAAAGGAGCTAGGAGGCTGAAATTTTTTTTTTACGTCACTCTTGCAAAATTGTTAGTTTTGCTATTTAACTCCAGCATTTTCGGCCGTCCGGTTCGAGTAGCTGCCATACAACTTCTTTCTTTAAATAGAAATAACCCAGTGTCTGTTCAATCTAGGTATCTGAAATTTTGCAAATGATGATCAAGTTTTATGGCAACAACTTCTACAAAATTTGGTTGTGCTGGTGCGACGCGTTCGGGTAGCTGCCATACAAAATCTCTTTTTAAATGAAAAGAACTCAGTGTCCGTCCGCACGATAACTCAAAAAATAGAGGAGCTAGGAGGCTGAAAATTTTTTTACGTCACTTTTGTAAAATTGTTAGTTTTGCTATTTAACTCCAGCATTTTCTGTCCCCGGGTTCGGGTAGCTGCCATACAACTTCTTTCTTTAAATAGAAATAACCCAGTGTCTGTTCAATCTAGGTATCTGAAATTTTGCGAATGATGATCAAGTTTTATGGCAACAACTTCTACAAAATTTGGTTGTGGTGGTGCGACGGGTTCGGGTAGCTGCCATACAAAATCTCTTTTTAAATGAAAAGAACTCAGTGTCCGTCCGCACGATAACTCAAAAAATAAAGGAGCTAGGAGGCTGAAATTTTTTTTACGTCACTCTTGCAAAATTGTTAGTTTTGCTATTTAACTCCAGCATTTTCGGCCGCCGGGTTCGAGTAGCTGCCATACAACTTCTTTCTTTAAATAGAAATAACCCAGTGTCTGTTCAATCTAGGTATCTGAAATTTTGCGAATGATGATCAAGTTTTATGGCAACAACTTCTGCAAAATTTGGTTGTGGTGGTGTGACGGGTTCGGGTAGCTGCCATACAAAATCTCTTTTTAAATGAAAGAACTCAGTGTTCGTCCGCACGATAACTCAAAAAATAAAGGAGTTAGGAGGCTGCAATTTTTTTTACGTCACTTTTACAAAATTGTTAGTTTTGCTATTTAACTCCAGCATTTTCGGCCGCCGGGTTCGAGTAGCTGCCATACAACTTCTTTCTTTAAATGGAAATAACCCAGTGTCTATTCAATATAGGTATCTGAAATTTTGCAAATGATGATCGAGTTTTATGGCAACAACTTCTGTAAAATTTTGTTGTGATGATAAGACAGGTTCGGATAGTTGCCATACAACTTCTCTTTTTAAATGAAAATAACTCAGTGTCTATTGAAGCTAGCTATCTGAAATTTAGTGAAAAAGTGTCGAGTTGCATGCCAAAAACTTTTGTAAAATTTGAATGGTCTAAAGCAGCCGGTTCAGGCTTTTTGCATTTCTTGGAACTTAATGAAACTAGGCGCAATAGATTCGGGTAGCTATCATACAACTCCACAATTTACATAAATATATCTCTGTAGTTCGGTACTAAAACTCTGAATGTTTTTAAAAGATGATCAAGTTTTATAGAAACAGGATATATTACGTTCATACGGGTATCCCAGAGTTGACACAGTCTACTCTACTGCACTCTTCCTCGTTTTTTCTAAAATTTATTTACAATAATACACTTTTTTAAATATTCTTTATAATAATTCCAATCAATTTAAATATTTTAATTCTTCGATTAAATTCAATACTAATTTTATCTATATTATACAATTTGGTAGTGATTAATATACTGATTTTAATCATTGGTAAGTTACATGTTAAATTCTTTCTCAATCTAACTAGTAACATAACCTGTAACATTGCTTTTGAAAATTTTTACATTTATATATCAAATTTAATTTTTTTTCTCATTTAATCTTAATTAATTTGTTAATTAAATCAACAACAACAATTAACTTAACCTATAACATTCCTTTACTAATATGGTTCAATGTAATTAATCAAATATTAATTTATTTCTTTTTGGCATATACTTTTTATTCAATAATATTTACTACTAAATTGCATATAGATTTTTGTTTTATTGCTTTATTTAAACAAAACTATGCAAATAGTAATAGTAAAGTTATTATTTAAATGTTATTAAATTAATAAAAATCGATATAACAATTTATGTTCGCTAATTATCTTACTTTTTTATTTAATTTTTAACTTCCACTTATCACTAATTTTTTTAATATAACTTTTTATATATATGACCTTGCCCATCACTCTTTCAATGATGTTTGCCGACGACTATGACTATGACTATGTGTCCGATTATATCCACATGTACCGGAAGATCATTGACCGTTTTACCATGTGCATTTATTAAAACGTGCATGGTAAAAAGATCATCTGTTTTTATTTTAATTTATCGATTGCAGATCCATCTGTTTTCGAGTAGAAGAGAGTAAACTTGCTTTGGATATTACTCCCCCTCCTTAGGATTCTACTCCGAAGAATCTGTATAATTTTAGACATTGTTATTGTTATTTTGCACAAAGGTTAAATATTTTTTTTTTTTATAACATTTAAATTTTTAGATATTAAAATTATTTTTTTTTTTATAACATTTAAATTTTCAGATATTAAAATTATTTGCGTAATAACGAAACAATATTTAGCCATATCATAGTCAGTTATAAACGTAATATAAGTTCATAACAATTCTTAATATTACCTAAAACTTATAAAAATAACCTTTCTTACAGAAAATATACCCAGCTCAACTAAATTCTTATTATTCTTATAGACTACAATTATAAGATGTATAATAATACTTTTTTTTAATATTTAAATTACAACAATTTTAATCTTATTATTCTACATCTATTCTATTTAATTTTTGTACATATTTTTTTTGTTTATTTTTTTTTTTTTCATATTGATTTTTTTTTTTATTAAATTAATTTAATTGTGATGGGTATTCCCTTTATGAGTGTGCCGGTAATCATTACTAAAAGTAATTTATTGTTATTATGACCATAGCGAAGAAAGACAAATTTTTTCTTATTATATATTTTTTTTTCATATTATTTTAATTTAGCGTTCATAGATTTTAGTTATACTTTAAATATCAATCTAATAAAAATTAGTCGGTCAGTTGGCATTAGATCGATTGCAGGCGACTGCGACATATTACATTAAATTTATAATTGTAATTTTTTCCTAAGAGACTAAAATTAACCTTGAATTTGAAATTTATTCTAAACGCTGTTTATGTATGTTTAAAATTAAATGTGTGTAAAGCAACTGATAATTAATAAATGATATCTACACTTAGTTTAAAAAAAATGCATATTTTGATTTTTGAGTATTAAAAAAAATTTTACGAGTTAAGTCATTTTGGTAATGTCGTTAATAAGGGCTCAGTTATTAGGTTTTATTATTAAGTTACTAGTTAAGTTATAAGTATATATATATATATTTTTGTAATGTTATATAATTTTATTTTAAAGCTACTAATAATTTTAGTTATTTATTTATACCATGTTTTGTTTCGTATTTGTAATTTTTTTTGATTTGATCTTTATAGTATTTCGTCCATTCTGATCTATGTAATGATCTCCTGAAGTAACTCTTTTTCCCAGTTTTTTATATCTTAGCTGTAGCTTGAAGTTTTTTAAAATTACGTTTCGTCATTTTGCGAATTTATATTTACAAATTTATATTTTACAAACAATTTATATGCTATTTCCGCATATTTGTTTGTTGTTATATTTCTGTTAATAAAATCTAGAGGACTTTTTCCTGTGGTAGTATGTTTGTTCTATTATACATGAATAAAGCTGTTAGTACTAAATTGTTCAGATCACTATTATCAGATTTATTTTTGGTTTTTAATATCCTAAGATGTTCGTTTACAGTTGTGTGGAATCTTTCAATATCAGAGTTACCTGTGTGTCCTTAAGCTGTTATAGTATGAATTTCAATATTTCTTTCTTTAAGGTATTCTGCTAAGTTGTAAGTTGAGAATCGAGCTTCGCCGTTTATTACAATTTTTTGGGTGCTCTCATAGTTGTTATTCTAACTTTCATTGCTGTTAATAGGTCTATTCAAGACCTGTTGCTTAATTTGTGCATTGTGACATGCTTTGTAAATTTATCTATTATTGTTAAATACATCGTTTCCCTATTTGCTATCCAAACATCGATATGTAAAATTTCGTTAGCTTTTTCTGCAGTTTGTGTTGCTTTGTATAATATGGGTTCCTTCCGTATTTTGATATGTTACAAATCTCGCTTACAAGTTATTAATTATTTTGTTTATTTTATTTTTAATATTGGGTGCATAATAAAGTTCCTTCATTTCTTCGTAGGTTTCGTTTATGCCTCTGTGATTTAATAATTCGTGAGTTTTAATGATAGTTTCAGTTGCATTCCCGTCATCTTCCAGGTCTTCTAAAATTTTACTGCAT
Organism: Poecilobothrus nobilitatus; assembly: GCA_947095535.1. NCBI lineage: Eukaryota > Metazoa > Arthropoda > Insecta > Diptera > Dolichopodidae > Poecilobothrus > Poecilobothrus nobilitatus. The sequence continues at coordinate 1,092,252 of CAMUPU010000002.1, read as the reverse complement.
CTTAATACTTTCAAAAGTAAGTTCTTACTAAAATACTTTAAATAGATTTCCTGAAATTTTGCGAATAAATGATCGTCTTTTGAATAAATTGCTAAAATACATTTAGTTGGAATATATTTTTCTATGATATTTGTTATAAATTTTTCTTAGAAATTTTTTATGCTAATTATTAATCTTCTTTTTTTGAATGGTTTCATTAAAATATTTGATATTTGAATACGTTTATTTGATATTTGAATACGTTAATGGGAGTATTGATAATAGGTATGTGGTTAGCACTATCTTCTCTAGCGCTGTGAACGGTAGCTCCGGTTAAAAATGCATCGTCTACTTCTTGAAAAATATATTTTTAAAAAATTTAATTGCTTTATTAATTGCGGTTTTTTCCTCATTGTTTAAATGTTCTGTTCGAATTTGATAAAGAACTGGTTCGTTTCTAATAGGATGAGAGTTATATAAAAATTCTTTATCTAGTTGATTAATTTGTTCTTTATCGTTAAACAAACGTCTTCTTCGTTAAAGTAAATTTTAATGTTGGAGTTTGGAGTTTTTAATACGCCGGTTTCATAATTTATATTCGACTTTAGAGGTTTAAGGATATTATTTCCTATTAATCCGTCGTAATCTGAATGAAATCGATATACCTTAATTTCCGCGGACTTAAAACGACGAACGTTTTGGTTGAATTCTTTAAATAAGGGAATAGTTACTTTTTTATATATTAGATATATTTTAGATATTTTTATTGTGCTGTTCATTGTTTTTAAAATTATAGGTTTATCTAATATAGTTTGCCATTTAGAGTTGCAAACATATGGATTCATTATACTAGATGTTTGCTTCAGTATCGATAATTAGTTTTAAGTCTCTAACAGTTGTTTTGATTTTTATATAGGGTAGTGATTTTTCAAGGCTGGTGTTCGTAAATTTTCGCTTGTATTGTGTGCTCTACTATTTATAGTTGATATATCCACATCCATTTGCTCGGTGTAATTGTAATTATTTCTATTATTTCTATTATGAGTATTATTATTGTTGTTGTTGTTAGAATAATTTCTGTTAGTTCTATGATTAGTATGGTCATTAATATGGTTATTATAATTATTATTTTTAAAAAATTTGTTGTTTCTAGAGAAGTTATTATTACCATTAAATGAATTACTACGATTAGAAAAATTATTGCTATTAAAAGAATGATTTTTACCGAAAGAATTATAGTTGTTAATCTTATTACTATTGTTATCGTAGGAGAATTGTTATCGTAGTTGTTACTAGCATTACGAATATTGTTATTAGTAGGAGAATAGTTCCTACTTGAAGAGTTATAATTTCCATGGAGATGGTCATTAGAATTTCGGAAGGTTCGCGAATTGCAATTTGAAGAGTATTGGTTATAATTATTATTATAATGGCTTTTTCGACTGTAATTTTTATTTTTATTGGGATTACCAGTGAATTATTACTATTAAAAGAATGATTTTTACTGAAAGAATTATAGTTGTTAATCTTATTACTATTATTATCGGAGTTGTTACTAGCATTACGAATATTGTTATTAGTAGGAGAATAGTTCCTACTTGAAGAGTTATAATTGCCATGGAGATGGTCATTAGAATTTCGGAAGGTGGCTTTTTGGATTGTAATTTTTATTTTTATTGGGATTACCAGTGAAGGCGTAGCCAGTTTCATGTCCTATTTGCATTGCAGTTTCCAGATCTTGTGGATTCCTGCAGCACAAAATTCCCTTTATTGATTCTGGCACTTTATTGATAAATATTCTGAGAGCTGCTTTGCAATTCTGACTAATAATTGGCCCTGCATTTTCTTCTAATTAAGTCTACGCAACATATTCTAATTAAGTCTACGCAACTTTGATTTCATTATAAAAGTTTAGGCTGATGGTTTCGAATGTGATGGCTCTAAGCTCGTCGTAAAGCTGTTCAATGCTTAACCTATCTCCAAAAATATTACAAAAAAGTTTTTTTATATCAATCCAAATTTTAATTGCTAGATTTTCTATTTCCACTGTTTCGCGTGCCTTACCGACTAACCTACTTCTAATTACATCTAGAAATATTTTTTGGCTTATTTGGTCATATTGGCTTAGCAGAGGAGTAGGTAACCCTGCATTTTGGGATGGGAAAAAAATTTGACCCATATCGCACGACATGTTGACCTACATTTTGATTTATGGGTAGGTCATGCTTGGTTAGTAGGTCAAGAACTTGTTTTGATCGTTTTGGTTTAGGTTTTAAGTTAAGTTGTATGTTTGGGTTGTTAATTTATAAGTTCCAAATAGTTTTATAATAGGAAGTGAAGGTTGTTGATATTGTGTAAGTTGTCAGACAGGGTTAATGAACTGAACAATTGATTTTATGTATCTTGGTTACTATAAGCCAAAAATTTGTTTTGGTTTAGGTTTTAAGTTAAGTTGTATGTGCGGGTTGTTAACTTATAAGTTCCAAATGGTTTTATAGTAGGAAGTCAAGTGTTAAACAATTTAAAGTAGGGTCGGCCCTTAATAAACAAAATTGTACAACTGAAGTTTAAATACTAGGCGCACATATAAAAGTAGTAAGAAAATTTCTTATATGAAAATAAAAAACAGAAAAAATTTTTTTTAATTTTAAATCTACAGCGCATCTTTAAAATTGAAAAGAAAAAGTGTAATCCTGTTTTTGTTTTTGTTTTTTTTTTAGCATAAAGAAAAAAAATTAAAGTAAGATATAGATTGTTTTTGCTTACATAAAAATGTGATCTCTTTTGGATAGAAGAATTTATAGAAGAAAAGAGAAAACGAAAGTCATTAATTAGCTGACTGCATGTCGTGTAAGATATTTTTTTTATTTTTTAATTAAGAATGTTCAGAAAATATGAATAAAAAGAAAACAAACAGCAAATCAAAAATATGGAACTGATTAAACTAAAGATATACTCTTTACTCTTCATATGCATTTATGTTTTTTTGTTTTTGTATGGAATAAAAAGTAATTCAAAAATTTCTAGTTTTAAACTAAAAAAAAATTTAAGACTTGTTTTTGTTATTGTTAAATTAATATACGAGTATACAAATCACTAGTTATCTAGTCAAATCAAGGAATTGATATAAAAAGAATATAATGTAAAAGTTGAATGATTCTATGATAGTATAGTTCCTGGTTTTAAAAAATTACAATATTCTAGTAATAACAAGATAATAATTAATAATTTATTAAGATTCTGAAAAATGTAATGATCATAAAAGAAATCGAAAGTATAGAACTGTATAATATGTGTGTAAATAATGTCTACTTTTACATGTAGAATTTTTTTGATTAAATCTTTATTACATTCTTAAAAATTTTAAATTAATATACAAAACAAATATTTTTACAATACAAATAAAAATGTTCAAATTTGAATGAATACTATTTTGATTTACTTATCAACATTTGCTTTTTTCTGTTATATCCATACGGTAAAGAACTACCATCTTCATTAAATTTTCGTTTTTCCGATTTTGGTTCATATTTTTTTATTTCGGGAATCGTAAGTACATCATGATTTTTATTTCGACGAATATTTTCTGAAATGACGTATGTGTCTGCACTATTCAATGAATTTAAAACTGCTGCCTTTATGCTATTAAAATTGATTTTTAGAGAAGCTTCATAACTAAGAGAGAATCCTTTAACTTTACAAACAATTTTTTCTGTATTATCTTTTGTACAGTAAATTTTGTAAGCGTAGTTCTTGGGACCACCACTTACAAGTTCTGTAATATAACTTCCTATACCATAACATTCTAATTCATCAGTCATGTCGCCTATAAATTCACCTATTTCTGGTTCATATTCTCCTTCTCGGCTAATATACAACACTGAGTCGGTGTTATAGTATAATACTCTACTATCCAACTTCTCTAGATAACTGTAAAGTTGAAGACGAGCATGTGTTGTTGTATAAGCAGCGATACTTATGTTGACAGTAGATAAAGAAGTTACTGCTTCTTCTTTATATTTCCAGCTAATCACTATGTTTTCTTCATTTACTGGAAATATGTGACATACTTCTACAGAAGGGTTTGTTATTAAATCATAATGTTTAAAAGGTTGATTTATAATGCTGGTTTGTTGTTGATTTTCTCTTTGCCCAAATTTTCCCCAGAATGAGTTTAAAATAATCTTAGCAAAAGATCTTAAACCAGGGTTATTAACTACTTTATCGTATTCTAATTTAATTTCTTCCTTTTCAAAAAAACTATCAATATATTCTTCCTTTTCTTTTTGAGTTTGACATTTTATTGGCCACCCAGAAGCTTCTTGTTTAATCTTTATAAATTTATTCATCATTTTAGTGAATAAACCATCAATACCATTGCAATTGCCATATTTTACTGTTTCGTATTCCCAAACTTCATAAATATTTAAAAGTTTATATCCTTTTTCAATTGCTTTTTTAATTTCATCAATTACCCAAGTTCCTACTAATGCTCTTTCATCGTCTGTATGTTCACACTATTTTCCTTGATATTTTTGTTCACTACAACTGTTACATAGTGAGAACATCAATTTATTATTTTGTTTGACAGGTAACACGGGGTGTAATAGATTTGTTGGTGGTAAGATTTTACATTTAATAATACCGTCAATAGTCATTAACTTGGAGCAAGTATCTTCTCCAACATAAATCTTAGGATGGTTTATGGGAAATTTTCCTCGTTTGCAAACATATGGATATAAGGAACATACATCTATGTATTTAATTTTTTCTCCTTGTTTACATTTATAATATGTGTAAGTATTTCCCGTTCTTCCGCTATAAAATGCATCACGAGGATTTAAGGAACTAAATTAATTAATGAATGATTTTCTAAATATCTCATATTTTCATTGTGTCTCATTAGCTCCCGGAATTCACATTCCCACATCTCAATAACTTTATATCCACATGATTTTATAAACTCTGATCTCATTAATGTTTTTTCATATCGTAGATTCAAAGTATCGCCAGAGTTATCATGTAATGGTATATCCCTTTGGTTTGTTAAACATTTTGGATGTCCATGATAATAGCAACCGTAAAATTCAAATATTTCTTTAGTCTCTTCGCAAAATCATGCACATTAAATGCATTTCAAATCAATTTTTCTCAAATCTTTTTCCCAAATAAGCTATTGCATGGCAATTTTTGACTGATTGTCTACCATCCTATATCCTTTTCTTGGTATAATTCCTATAGTATTCGATTTGAAAAAGTTTCTTCTATATACAAGATTACAGGCTAAAGCTATTGTTGTTGCTTCTAAAAACGGTTCAACATTACATTCTTCTAAAAAAAAATTTCTGAAAACCAGACATGCTTTAGTTAGAATTTCAACATCATTTTTACAGTATTCTAAAATATCGTTCTCCATATTAAATTCTGAGTTTCTATTTTGTTCATACCACATTAAAAATTCATTACGCTCATCTGCTTTCATTGTATTAGAGTTATAGTATTTAATTGCTGGAAGTGTGCCAATGTAATTTTAATTTTCCAATTTATTAAATAGATGTGGAAAATAACCCTTTTTCAAATTGATCGATAAATTAAAAGCTTTTGGTAATTTTGCCAAGGCCATAGGAAAGTAGTTCATAGAATCAAAAAATTTAATATTATCAATTATCATAACAATAATTTTTGTACCTCGCATAATTAACTTTGGTTCAAGTACAGTTTTATTGAGTATATAATTCAGAATAAACTGATGGTCAAACGCCTGCCCATTATGAGCAATTATGACAATCTTTTTGAATTCCTTTCTTAATTTTTAAATAAATTCCATGAAATCCTCTATCACATTTTTCCTTTTAAAAATTCTTTCTCTTAATTTACATTTTTGACAGAAGTATAGAGAATCAATGTTTATACATTTAAAGCATCTCAGTTGAGCCACACATAAACTTGGAACATGTTCTTTCTTTTTTGTAGAGTTAATTTCTTCTTGTCTTGTTTCTAAATCATAAAATACGTAAATGCAGTTTTCAAAATTTACTTTTGTTTTGTCTTGCTGAATGAAGCATTTATGGTTTTCAGGAACATGATTATCGCAAATTTTACAAAATATTCACCACATATATGAGTCCTACAACTTTTATGAACTTTAAAACAAATTTTCATTTCCTAATTTCTTCACAGGTGCTTCTATTTTTTGAACTGGAAGCCTTATGATTTTCAAAACATGATTGACATTTCGTGGATTGCACTGCATACATAAAATATTTTTAACATTAATTGAACAAGCAGGTGAGTTTTGACAGCAAGGACAACTTTTCGAACACCTATGCTAATTTGTTTTAGAATACGGAATATGATATTCTTCACAATAAAATGTTATTACATTATAATGATTACATTAACGAAGTTATTACATTATAATGATTATTATGGTATAGCAAGTTAATTTTTTTTCCATTATTAAATCCTTCAAATATTACTTCTGCACCCCTTGCTCCATATTTATATACAACAATTTTGTGTTTATGTAAAAATTTTTGAAATTGATTCAATTCACGAATTCCGCAACCTTCAGATGGAATTGTTATTTTTGATGTTTTTAATAATTTTAAAGCTATTAAAGTTTGAAGTTTTCCTATATTTTTTCGAATTTTTTGATATTCAATAAATTTTTCAATGCTATTGAAACAACAAGTGCACGTGGTAGACATAAATTATCACTGTTTTTTTATTGTTATTATTCTTTTCCTTTTAAAGCATTCCTCTTTATAATTTGAATATTTATTATTTCTACCTCTACCAGGGGGTAATCTAACACGGGTAACTGTTAAACAAAAAGTGTCTGTACTTAAGCCTATAGACATAAAATAAAAATAGTTTATTATTAAATGAAGCAAAAAATGCATTATAAATAACTACCTTCAGAATTACTTTAAAAAACATTAGAAATTACATCCCAAACGTCGCTAAATTTAAGTTCATGAGCGGATCTAAAACTGAGGTACGCAGGACCTTGATGTTCAAAGCTCTCTCCACAAAATGTTAACCCAATCTTATCAGTGGAATTCACATCTTTTACAGCAATCCTGATTATTTGATGTATAGCATCCTTAATCCAGCTAATTGGTTCTCTATTTTCAGGTACGGATTTAATTACAAATTTTATTTTATGTCCGTTCATATTAAACCTTTTAACAAATGTCGAATTCTCACTTTCTATTATGTAAGGCGTTATAGTTTCGGTAAGAAACCTTTATAAAATAATTTTTTTCGACATTTTCTTTGTACGGATTTCAGATGTTGAATGCTTGAATAACTAACAGAATAATATTAAATTTTCAATACAGATTCATTCTCTTAAATTAAAATGACACTTTAATAAATTTTAGTTGTTTTAACTAGAATCCAATCTTAATCCTATCTTTATATGTAAATAGAAAATTCTATGCAACATTGTAATTTTCAAACTACAATTTAATTTAAAATTTATCTTAAAGATATATTTTAAATAGAAAATAGTATTACAACATTGTAATCAAACGGCAATTTAATAAATTACCCTTTTTCTACATAAAAAATATTAGCAACATTGTAATCAACTTACATTTTTGATAGATTTTACCCTTTCCACTTAGAAAATATTTGCAAGAGTGTAACTAATTCTAAAGTTTTTATTTTGTTATAATATTACTCGAAATTTGTATATAAATACATCGAGATTTTATAAAAATATCCGTTTAATTTTAAGCAAGCAGGATGGCACAGGAATTTGATAAAGTTTACGTGCTGGATGATGTAACAATACAGGCGCAAATTCCTACAAAAAAGAAAAAGATGGCGAAAATGCCACTTTATCATGAGCAACAACAACAACAGCAACCTCATCATCAGCAACAACAACACTCATTTTAACAGCCACCAGAGCAAATTGAACATTTACTGGCGCATCATTTTCCCTATCATGAAACAACACCAAATTCCACCAAAAAAAGAAAACTGGTGGAATTATTTAATACAAAAAAAAAACCTTTAAAAAATTTTTTAATGGTTAAAGATATGGAGCCAAGTAGGCTCTATAAAATACATAAAATAAAAAAAATGAACACCGTTTATGGTGAAAAATGGGTCTTCGAGACCCCTAATAATATTATATTTATACCGCAACAAAAAGTTGCGGTATTTGAAGATAACGATTTCCGAGAGGAAATTGAAAAAAATACTTATTTCCTCGTAAAAATTAAAGGAAAATGAGTTAATTTTAAAAGAAGAATGTGGTGATTTTCAATTCGCCACAAAACAATAATTATAGTTTAAGCTTTTATGTTATATCATTTATAGAATAAGAATTATTATATATTAAGAATTATGTTTTTATATTAAGAATTTTATATAAAGAATTTGTTCAATAAAAAATTTTATTTCAAATAAATTTTGTACTGTTCTAAATTTATTTTCATTTTTCAGATGTTAGGATTTTATTTTATTTTTCAGATTTTAAGATTTTATTTTATTTTTCAGATGTTATCAAGTTTTATTTTTATATAAAGAATTTGTTCAATCAAAAATTTCATTTCAAATAAATTTTGTACTGTTCTTAATTTTATTTTATTTTTCAGATGTTAGCAAGTTTTTCAGATCCTTATTAAAGTTTTATTTTACAGATATTAAACAATATTTGTTGAATTTATATCCATGTGTTATGTTTTTCGTCAAACCAAACCATTTAACAAAAACTTTATTGCCTTTTTTTTTTTAAATTTTCTCGAGAAGATATACGTTTGGGTGTTTAACAGATGTGAGTTCCTCCTCATAAAATCTACCAAATATTGAATCATTTTTATAATCAACCAGCTGATATGTGATCGGCGAGGTACTGTTTACTTTAATAATTTTAAAAATTTCAGTAGACCAATTCGGTTGATAACCTTTTTCAAAAGTTTTTTTGTATTTACTTATTCTAACTTAGTCTCCAACTTTATATTTAGCTTTTAGAAAAATTTTGGGTTGCATGTAAGCATTTTTTAAAATAAATTTTTCGTTTTTCTTAGAAATTTTTTCAGGAGGTAATTTAGTTGTTCTATGTTTAGTGGAATTATAGGTGTTTAATAGTAGTAATGATTTTTTATATAATTTTAAAGTAGTAATGATTTTTCTCGTTCCCTTAGCGTCAGAAAATAATATTAACACTAATCTTATTTTAATAAATACAACATCTAGTTTCAAGGAGTTAAAATCAACAGATAATAAAAGCAATTTTAGTGAAAATCTCAAAATCTTCTACCACAACTGTAGTGGTATGAGAGGTAAGCTAAAGAAATTATATGTTGATGCCAAGTCTTGTGACTTCAGTGTGCTTGCTATTACCGAAACATGGCTAAACGATTCCTTCACAAATGAAGAAATACTTGACAATAATTGGTCGATTTATAGAAAGGATAGGGACTTTTTCTCTATGAACTGTTCCCGTGGAGGCGGTGTCTTACTTGCAGTAAATAATAACCTTTCTAGTGTTCCACTAATCACTAGGACGTCCCACACTTTCGATCACCAATTTATTAGAGTAAACTTAGGTAATAATTTTATTTACCTAGGAATTGTTTACTTTCCACCTAATTCTGACAATTCCTCATATTCTGACGATATTTATCACTATATTATATCTAAAATGAATGAGGATGATTCAATTTTTATTTTTGGCGATTTCAATCGTCCTTCATTATCTTTTATAGAAGAGGATTCAGATAATTTGTTATTACCAATTAACTTTCATGTTGAAATAGATTTTGACATTATTACGGAGTTCTATGGTAATGATTTACAACAAATTATTAATTACCCAAATAAAAACAATAAGTGGTTAGATCTTGCATTTTCTAATGCATATGACAGAGTGGTGGTTAAACTCGCTGATGATGCAGTCAACCTGTTCACTAACACTCCTCATCATAACGCAGTCATCTTCGAATTTTCTACTTCTTTGCCACTCTTCGCGAAATCTTACAATAATAATATTGTATATGACTTTTTCAACGCTGATTATCAAAGCATTAATAATGCTTTATCAATTTTAAATTGGGACGATCTGTTAACACAACAGGATATTAACTCTTCAATTTCTATCTTTTACTCTAAAATTTTCGACATAATTAACTCCTTTGTGCCAAAAATTCGTAAAAAAGATAAAACAACAGAACCTTGGCTTAATAGAGAAATTAGGACATTGCGTAATCAACGCAACAAACTTTACAAAAAAATTAAAGTTACAAAGGACCCTGATGTTAATTTACTGAACATGTACAAGGATCTTGCTTTTGAATTTAAACAGAAATCAAATCTAGCATACGATAATTATGTCAATGAAATTGGAAATAAATTAATTATAGATCCAAAAAAGTTTTTTGACTTTATTAACACAAAGCGGAAAACCTATGGATATCCAAGTTCAATGTCTAAAGATAATGTTTTTTCTTCTTGTCCTAATGTAATCTGCAATTTCTTTGCAGATTGTTTTCAAAAAGTTTATAAGCCATTAGATTCGCCTACCAATTTTACATTTTCTAACTCCCATAATAGATATAATTGAATTATTACAGATCTATATCTTTCGGAAAACGAAATATTTGAAGCAATTACCAACCTTGATACAAAAAAAGGTGTAGGACCCGACTTGATCCCACCCTCTTTTTTATATAACTGTGCCAATTATTTGATGCAACCGCTTCATTTTATTTTTAATCAATCGCTTTCGACAGGCATTTTTCCGGATGCGTGGAAATCTTCTTTTTTAACCCCCATTCATAAAAAGGGTGACATCGCTTCCGTTGAAAATGACCGTGGTATAGCTATCCTATCAACTATTCCAAAATTGTTCGAAAAAATTGTAGTCAGTAAAATAACACCCGTCATAAATTCAAAATTAAACGAACAACAACATGGATTTACAAAAGGTCGTTCTACTACAACCAATCTTACGGTTTACACATCGGAAATACTAACTGAAATGGAAAATGGTTATCAAGTTGATGCTATTTACACGGATTTTAGCAAAGCTTTCGATCGTGTTGATCACAATATTTTGTTTAAAAAACTTGAAACTTTAGGCATTTCAGGTTCTTTCCTTACTTGGCTTTGCTCTTATCTTACTGAAAGAACTCAAAATATTAAATTCCAAGGTTATTTATCGAACACAATTAATGTCACCTCGGGAGTGCCACAAGGAAGCCATTTAGGCCCACTTCTATTTAATATTTTTATTTCAGATCTTTCTAAAAAACTAGAAGATGTACCACATATTGCATTTGCTGACGATCTTAAAATTTACCACGTTATCAAAAAAAGTTCCAATTTTGAATTACTTCAATCAAATTTACATTCTTTACAAGAATGGTGCTTCTTCAACAAATTAGAACTTAACATAGCGAAAGGCAAGGTCATAAGTTTTACACGAAAAAGATCTACAATGCTTTTCGACTATACAATAGATAACATAGTTCTTGAAAGGGAGTCCTGTATGACCGATTTTGACATTCTTCTGGACGATAAACTTAACTACCATCTTTACTATGATCATATGATTTCCAAAGCAAATAAAATGTTAGATTTTATTAAGAGAAGGACTAAGGAATTTAATAACCCAGCAGTGATAAAAGCTCTTTACTGCTCGTTAGTTCGATCTATTCTAGAATACGGTAATATCGTATGGGATCCAGTGTTTCAATTACATTCCAATAGGATAGAATCCGTTCAGAAACAATTCCTTTTGTTTGCCTTGAGAAACCAATATAATCCTATAGACTACTCTACTCTTCCAAGCTACTCTACAAGTCTTAAATCATTGAATATGTTAACCTTATCTTCACGCAGGAAAATGCTTTCATCCTGCTTTACTTTTGACATCATAAAAAAAAATATTGACGTTCAATTCTTAGTAAATAAGGTTAGATTAAACAATGTAGTCAGAAATACAAGAAACACTAAATTTTTACTAGAAAATACACACAAAACAGAATATGGAAGAAATGAGCCAATAAACAGATGTTGCACTACATTCAACAAACACAGTCATCTTTTTTCACCAGATATATCAAGAAATTCTTTTAAACATAAATTAACACAGAAATTCATAAATGACTTAATTACTTAAATTACCTAATTACTTTGTAAACATTTAAAAAAAAAATAATAATAATAATAATAATAATAATAATAATATATTTAATTCAAGTTCAAGTTCATATTATACATTCCACTTAATTATACGCTCATACTGTGTTTTTGTTCTGTAAGCATTTTTTTTTATAGTTTTCAAATTTAATATATAGTACAAATTATAAAATTTTCATTGTAAATTTTTAGCTTAGTAATCAAAAATGTTTTTTATTTGCTATTGTTTGTGTATTTTGTTAGCTTTAATTTTTTTTAGCTGTAAGATTTTTTATGTAAAAACCTTGCTTTGGTTTAATAAATAAAATAAAATAAAAATAAAAATAATAAAAATTGTAAATAATATATTATATATTAATATATTAAATAATAATATATTAATCCATTTGTAATTTCCTTGTAAACTAAATATTTTCCACATTAAATTTTTTAAAGTTCGATTAAAGCGTTCTACAATAGATGCTTTCATTTCAGAGTAAGTATGATAGTGATAATTACCCTTCTTTACAACAAAATTTTGAAATATCGAATTGAAAAATTCTTTACCTTGATCTGAATGAATGTTTTTAGTTAGGTTTTTAGCTCGTTTTATAATTTTCTTTAACGCATTTAAAACATTACTACCGATTTTAGTTTTAATTGGTTCAGCATAAGCATATTTAGAAAATATACCTATAACGGTTAACATATATTTAAAACCTTTGTTGAATTTTCCATAAGGAATCATTTCCACTAGATCAATTTGCCAGGTATCGTTTATTCCTTTCTGCTTGACTTTCCTTTTAAGATACCTTTTTCTAGCTGGTCTATGTATTTCTTTTACTATTTGAGATCTTGACATGATTTTTACACCATCTAACTAGTTTTAAAAATCCAATTTTACATTTCTTTATTTATATACTCTGAAAAACTTTAAATTTTGACTGTGTTCTACAGTATATAATGCGGTTCAATTTTACTGGCAAATCATTTTTAACTCAATTTTTGTAAGATATTTTACAAAAATGGCAGCTGATTCAACAACATTTCCATTTACTGAGGAAATTGCAATAGTCAGTACACAAAATGAGGTTCAAGTAGATGAAATTACATCTACTGTAGATGACGAGGAATTAATGGAAACTGAAGAATTCATACCACCGTTTCAAGTTTTAGATGAAGATACAGATGAGCAACAAATTTGGGAAATAAATAACCAAGAAGGAGATCCTGACTATTTTGCAGAATTTTTTAGAAATAATTTATAGCCTAAAATAATATATAAGAATATTTGTATAAATGTATAAGTATCTATAAGTATTTCATAATAAAAACAAATTAAATAAATTTTTCATTTATTGTTGTTCTTGACTAAAATATTACAAATTTTTTTTTCCAGTAGTACAGGTATTTCAAAAAACAATCTAGAATAATTACATTGAACGCTATAACGTTGTATTGGAATATGTCGTGCAATTTCATAACATGCTTTTCTTGACACGTTTTTATATATTTAATAACATATTCCCGTACATTTGATTCAGCACTTTTATTGTGTATCATTACAGCTTGAAGAAAATCAATTAAGTTGTAAAATGTGTCAGCTTCCTCCTTGTTAATACTAAGACATCGACCAATAACAATTCTTAACCCATATTGTAAACATAATTTTGTATTCTTTATTGATTGTTTCGAGTACCTTTCACAAAATTGCTGATGGAACTTACACCAATCATGATATTTTAAAATAGCTGGGTTTTTTCCAATACGGTGAAAAATGCAAGTTGCTACAAGAGATTCTGTATCAAAACCAACAAGAACTTTTAATGACTGATTTCTATTGAGAAAATATGTATAGCTCAACAACAAATTTGTGTTCGAACCTTGGTCTTCCATTACTACGTTTTAACTAAAGCTTTTTAATATTAATTATATTGCTGAGGTACACAAGATTGTGAAAAATTTGAATTTCCAAATAAATTATAGAACATATTAATAATCAGATTGTCGCTTTCTATATGATTATCTTTGTAAAATTCATTCAAATAAATTTTCATACTTAAACCAAAACATCTATACCAGCCAAAAACGCAACAGTATTGCCCACATACATCTGAAAGAATACCCTGTATCTGCTTATTATTAAAAACTATGCACTGATTTTTCAAGTATTCCAAAATTTCCGGTTTATCTGGAACTCCACCATAAGAATCAAAATATTCTGTGCGACCATGCTTTGGAATATAAAGGGCAAACCAATGTGTTCCCGGATCTTTTATCTTGTCAGTGTTTACAATTAAAAAAGTTGGTTTTTCTATTATTTTTGGAATTTTGTCTAAAGCAAAAACTCCCTTAAAATATTTGTTTGTAAATTTGTTACATTTTAAAACACTAATTATTTCTAAAGTGTTCATGACTCAAACTGACTTAAATCATACACTCTACTTATTTCATTAATGTAGTTCATTAAAAACTCCTTCTTTATTTTTTCATTTGTTATAATAACATCAAATTTTTCTAGTACCCGTCTTAATTCTTTATTAATTTTATCATTATGTACAGTTCCGAAAGAGTAATTTTCAAAATTTTCATTTATAATTTCTTTGGTTGGAAATTTGTAAGTAAACTCTTTTACAAATTTTTTACAAGGTTCTTTAATTCCAACTAAACAAATATCTTTTACAAATAAAGTATTTTTATCATCACAACAAAACTTCACATCCACAAGTGCACAGGACGATGCCATCTTGTCGAATATTCAAATACATGTTTCAGTATTCTATTTATAGATTTGTAAATATATTTCGATTTTTATCAATTTGTATGCTTGCATCAAATTCTTCATAAACAATCGCAGTGAGTGTAGATGTGAGTGGTTTTGATAGCCTTGCCTCAATTCTAACTATACCCTGGATTAGTAAACCTTGACATACTTCATTTCCAGATGCATCTGAAGTTAAATCAAAAGCAAGTATAAAAAATCCATTACTAAACATAGACTTTGTTATCTGATGACCTTTGTCATTGTGGTAAATTCCAGTTCCTGAAAAAAGTGTAGTATATGCTCTTGTACAGGAATTATTTTCATCTGAAAAACTCGTTTCAATTGCTGAATTAGGTATTTGAACACCATTTACGTTTAACACAAATTGTGAAATATCAAAATGTTTAAAATTGTATGTCTTTTTTGCTCTTTTTCCAGAGTAACCCACATTTTCTGTCATACAAAAAATTATTGTGTTTGGCAACTGTCCAATAAAAACATTATCAAGCGATATTGACGAGCTGTTCATTGGAATTGTAAAACTTTTTACTTCAACGCATTTATAATTATATTTAGCATTGAATTTCCCAAGAACAGCATTGTGTGCTAACAGTACGCTTGGATTAACGGTAACATCTCTCATAAATAGCGTGGCTTCTATAATTTTTAATTGTGATTCATCAGAATCGTCTGCAAATAGATAAAAATCTGGTTTTTCAAGTGTTAAAACTATACGAATGTCAACATTATTTATAAGTAGAGTAGGTTGATTAAACATATCTACGTGTAGTTTACCCATAAGTTCCACTACATTGCTATTATGCTATTTTTGGCGCTCTTTTGAACCATTATTATCAGATTTAGCTATATTTGCTTTACTTAAAATCCATCCTGCACATTCTAAATGAGTTGCAGCAGCATCTGTACCATAATTTAATAAAGATTCAATATAAGCTCTATAGTGATAATTTCCATCAGACGGGCTTATATTTTTACCATTTAATTGCACATTACATTGTTTTATTAAAGAATGTAAAATGTTATTAACTACACTTGGTTGTATTATTATTCTTCCTTCAGCATTTTTATCATTATTCCATTGCGTTCCATCTTTCTTTAAGATCTGTACTTTTAATCTCAAATATGTAGAAGACAAATCTCTATATGTATCGCCATGACCCAGTGAAATTCAATAGTTGAAGGGTTGTCTAAACAAGCAATAGGATTGTAGGAAACTTCTTCAGATCGTAAAATGCTAGACTGAATGGGTTGGGTTTTAAAAATATCCAACTCAGATTTCATACACTCAATCATAATTAATTAAAAATATCTTTTTGTTTCTTTTTGTTATTATCTTTGTGTCGTTTTGACGTAAAATAGTTTATATTTTTAATGAATGGTCTTTTGTAGCTTTTCGTTTTCTTTTACCAGAACCATACATTTCATTTGGTTTTCGTACGGCATCACGTCGTACATTTTTAACAATCTCTTTACTACGATCTTGCATAACTTCTTTTACATTTGCACCAGATGCAATATCAGATTAAGCATTGATACCAGAGTTAATAACCTCTTTTTTCAAAATATCAGCGCCTGTAGTAAATAATGGTTTCAAATATCTAAAACATCCTCCAAAAAAGCTTCCCAATCCACGACCTCTTTGAAAAGGTACGGTTGAATGTAATAAAGGGCCGATATCATCAAGTCCTCTACCAGATTGAATTAAATAATACTTATAGTATACTCTCTCCATAATGAATAAAATAAAATAATATATAGTTTTGTAAAATCGCTTTTATTTATACTTTTTTAAAATATAATACTATTTTTGTCGGAATTGAACTATTGGAAAAGTTTATTTTGCATCCATATTTATCACATAAAAGTAATGAAATGTTATTAAATGATTTCTCCACATTGCAATATTGAATATTACTGAATTCTTTTACAGCATCAATGAAAGAATTTTGTATGTTAACAGATCTTAAACACCTTATATCTTTATCACCTATTTTTTGCGGTTCAATTATGTCTGTGTAAATAAAAAACATATCTGGTTTACAAATGGGAATCAATTGTACACTATCTATAAAAGTTTTGAAAGCTTCTATTACACGTGATTTATATTTTTTAAAATCTGTAACTTTAAAAGATACTTGATTGAAACATGTTGTCAAAAGTCCTTCGAGGGTATAAGCGTAATTTGCTCTTATTTTTATATCAATTTTAGGCTTAGTAACACATATTGTGGTGTAACCTAAATTTGTAGGCATCTCCTCAGCTTTTGTTGGTTGTGTATAATGAACTTCATCGTTTATAAAATTAAAAATTCCCCAAATCAACTGTCGTCCAACTTCTTTTCTTGTAAACCTATTAAGTGGGCGTATATTTTGAATTAGTGTTGGTAGTAGAAAAACTTTCCAGTCGCATATCATTTGTTTTTCTATGTATGGAATATATGATGTTCCAACTCCTATCATATCTTTCTGCATACCTTTAATAAATATTTGGGTATTTTTTTCCCATGCTTCACCAAACATATTTAGAACGAAATCATTAATATGCATTTCTGAAATACCGGCTTTCCACCTTGAATCACACATGTATTTATTTATTTTATTTGTAAAAGATGATAATGAATTTTCTGGATAATAGTTCATAGATGAATCACTGAGTAAAGTGACACAAAATTCATCATTTACTTGTATGTTGTCCATGAGCTTGCGGATTTATTCTTACGAATTGGAAAATTAAGTTCTGTTTGAGTATTACCTACTGCTGACCTTAAAACACGTCTTGACGAATTATTCAACTCTTTGCTATTTATAGTTTTTTCTTTTTTCGTTGGTGGGCTTGGGCTATCTAAAGGAACAGTTATAATATCTCCTGTATCAGTTTGAAAAATTTGTACATTTTGATTTCTAATTGATTTTGTTTTTCTAAGACGTTCTTCAACTGAAGCAGCTGACAATGCTTTTGTTAAAACATTTTCCTGAATTTCATCATAAAATATATTAAATAATACTTCGTCATCAGCTTCTTTTTCATATACTTCTTCTTCTTCGGGAACAACTTGTATTCCAACATTCTTATATTCAGGAATATGCGATTGAGTTTCCACATCTATATACATTGCTTTTGCACGAGTTTGAGTACCTTTTGTTTCCGTAATTTTTATTTTCTCCTCTTTATTTCTAGGAAGTTGTCGTTTTTTGTTTCTTATTTTAAATAGATTTTGTCTGTATAAATAATATTTTTGAGTGTCGGTGAGATGTTTATTTAACAATATTTTTTTCATATTTTTTTCCAACTCATTAAGTTCAACGTCCGCATTTTGCTTCATTTTCTCATAAATCTCAGGTTTTAAAATTATCATTTTATTAAATGTTGTATTATTCGTTTTATAAAATTTCCGATTATCCCTGATAGTATTGCACCAAGAAGTGTAGGTAAAAATCCACCACGTTGAATTATAATTTTTCTTTTGCTATTTATAGATTTTTTCTGGCAAATAAGTGATCGTAATTCTTTTTTATACTTTCGTAATTGGGTTGTTGCTTTTTTACTCAGATTACAATTACCTTTTAAAATATTTAAAGAGATTTCGCAAAATGTTTTTATTACTTCAGGGTCACAGTGTTTTATAATTACTTTCTGGAAGTTAGAGGTTGGTTTAGAGGTTTTTAATAGGTGCAATATATGTCGATTGGTCTTCAAGCGTTTCATATTCCTCCTCAAATTGTTCTAATTGATCTCTCGTACAATAACACAAACCTTTCCCAAATATATCACTTCTTAATCGAAATATATCATTAACGTCTTGAGTAAGATCTATTAATATATAGCCATATGGGACTGACGTCACATCATTATATACTTTTTCAAATGCTTTAATTTGATTGCGATATATTTGGCGAGCTAGAGGTAATTTAAATATAAATCGCAGATATCAACTGTAAACTAAATATTTACAGTTGAGTGAAATATCTCTTGAAAATTTACCCTGGTGAAAAACATTTTGTGTTACAAATATTACAGATAAATTTCTATGATGTGATCCTCTAGTAAATAAATCACATACATACTTATCATGAGAATTTAACATCATATCATCGATAATAACTAACAAAGGTTTTTGATTATCATTAAAATCTGGAATAGTTTTACTATATTCCATATCTTTGACATATTTTGGAACGGCATTTTTGTCTGGATTACACCAAATTATTCTATTAATATGTGGTTGTATATTTTCTTTTTTATATTTTTTTAAATTATGAATAAAAGTGGTTTTACCACAGCATGATGGACCAGCCACCATCATAGTAAACGGGTGAAACAGCATAATTGTATTAGTTAAAAACTAACTCTGTTAACCTATATTTATACGAAAAGCTCTTTTCCCGAAGTGAATATAAATGTAATTTAGTTATTCTATGGAACATTCTTCCATAAACCTTCGACATGGTTAAACAAGTTCTCATAGTTGACCTACAATTTTTACAAGGAAATGAAAAGCAATATTTCCTAAAAGAATTAGCCATACTTGAAAAAGGAAGTTTAATTCCAACTGTGTATCACATCAAAGCACCGTACCCCGCAGAACAACTTAGTCAGGATATGAAATATAATAACCAATATTGCGAAAATAAAATAAATGGAGTTAAATGGAATAACGGTTTAGTTGAATATTTAGATGTAAAATGTATATTAAAACACTATTTAGAGTCAGCTGAAAAAATTTATGTTAAAGGAGAACAAAAAAAACTTTTTCTTCAAAAGTACATTGACAGTGTTAAAATGGAAGATCTAAGCAGAAACTTGTCGTCATTGCAAAAGATTGATAACTTTAAATCAAATTGTCCTATACACTTATCAAACAACAATTTCAGATGTGCTGTTAAAAATTGTTATAATGTATATATGTATCTTTTAAAGGAAAAAATGTTAGATTAAGACTTTCAATTTTCATACTTGCACGATATGAATTTAAATAACAAAACTAAAAAAGTTCACTTCAATATTAAACAAGAAATTCACGTTATACATGTATGGGAGTATGCTTACAGATCAGCAAGGAAAAGTCATTGGGAAGAATACGCACGTGATACAAGTAGATTTTAAAGAGGTATAGAAAAAGTTGGTCTAACTATTTCTGCAATTTTAACATCTGATCATCGTAAAAAAAAGTTAAAACTTAGATTTAAATAAAAATATAATAATAAAAGAATTTAAACATAAAAAAATAAATGTCTTTTATTTTTATCTTATGTTTTTAAAATAGATACCATTTAACCTATCATTTAACCTATCTTTGAATTATTTTTTATTCTATACAAAAACAAAAACAAAAAAATAAACATAAACATAAATGCATATCAAGAGTAAAGAGTATATCTTTAGTTTAATCAGTTCCATATTTTTGATTTGCTGTTTGTCTTCTTTTTATTCATATTTTCTGAACATTCTTAATTAAAAAATAAAAAAAATATCTTACACGACATGCAGTCAGCTAATTAATGACTTTCGTTTTCTCTTTTCTTCTATAAATTTTTCTATCCAGAAGAGATCACATTTTTATGTAAGTAAAAAAAAATCTATATCTTACTTTAATTTGTTTTCTTTATGCTAACAAAAAAAAAAAAAAAAACAAAAACAGGATTACACTTTTTCTTTTAAATTTTAAAGATGCGCTGTAGATTTAAAATTAAAAAAAATTTTTTCTGTTTTTTATTTTCATATAAGAAATTTTCTTACTACTTTTATATGTGCGCCTAGTATTTAAACTTCAGTTATACAATTTTGTTTATTAAGAACCGACCCTACTTTAAATTGTTGAACACTTGACTTCCTACTATAAAACAATTTGGAACTTATAAGTTAACAACCCACACATACAACCTAACTTAAAACCCAAACCAAAACAAATGTTTGGCTTATAGTAACCAAGATACATAAAATCAATTGTTCAGTTCATTAACCCTGTCTGACAACTTACACAATAACAACAACCTTCACTTCCTATTACAAAACCATTTGGAACTTATAAGTTAATAACCCACACATACAACTTAACTTAAAACCTAAACCAAAACGATCAAAACAAGTTCTTGACCTACTAACCAAGCATGACCTATATTAAACCCATAAATCAAAATGTAGGTCAACATGTCGTGCGGTATGGGTCAAATTTTTTTCCCATCCCAAAGTGCAGGGTTACCTACTCAGAGGGAATACCCAACCGACAAGTTCAATAAATTTGTATAAATCATTCCTTTTTCCATTATATAATGGTAAATTACTTAAATATTTAATAGGATCTAATGTTACCTGTTGTAATGCTGGTGGTGGTTCTTTCGGATTTGCCATGTTTGCTTAACAATTTATTACTTAATTATATTCGTTTTAATTTAACAATTATTTACTAGAAATGGCTATATTTTTTTTTTCAATTTTAAATTATCTTATACCTATAATCTTTTATTTTTTCTTCATTTAGTTTTATTTATACTTTTCAACATTTAATTTTTTTTTTTTCTTTTTTTTTTATATATTTATAAAATAATATTTTAATTAACAATTTTCTTAATTTAATTTTTCTTAATTTTTTTTTTGTTTTTGTTTTATTAATTACAATGTACAATTTTTCCATTTTTTATACCCTACACATTAAGTATAGGGTATATTAACTTTGGTATGGTGTTTGTAACCACCAAAAGGAAGCGAGTTAGGTATAGACATGTATATATATTCTGAATCAGGATCACTTCAGGAGTCAATTTAGCGATGTCCGTCCGTACGCAAGATAACTCAAAAAATAATGATGCTATCTTGATGAAATTTATACTGTAGGTTAACAATGACTAAGGTAAGGCGGGGATTGTAAATGTATCCTCCCATACAACTCCCAAAACCGAATACGCATATCTTCGAAATTAATAAAGATAGAAACTTAAAATTTTGTGCAAGGGTGTGTTTTCCTGAATCCCTGATATGCTTAAATTTGAGATGAATTGGAGTGGTTGTTCGGGTACCTCCCACACAAATCTCAAAACCGAACAAGCATATATTCGAAATTAATAAAGATAGAAACTTCAAATTTGGTACTAGGGTGTTGTGTCTTGAATCCCTTATTTGTTGAAAATTTGAGATGAATTGGACGAGCTGTTCGGGTACCTTCCATACAACTCTCAAAACCGAACAAGTATATCTTCGAAATTAATAAAGATAGGAACTTCAAATTTGATACGAGGGTGCTGTTTCCTAAATCCCTGATTTGCCTAAAATTTGAGTTGAATTGGAGTGGTCGTTCGGGTACCTCCCATACAACTCCCAAAACCGAACAAGCATATCTTCGAAATTAATAAAGATAGAAACTTCAAATTTGGTACTAGGGTGTTGTTTCCTGAATCCCTCATTTGTCCAAAATTTAAGATGAATCAGAATGGTTGTTCGGGTATCTGCCACACAACTCCCAAGACCAAACAAGCATATTTTACCCTGTTGATGTCTCTAAAATTTGAGATGAATTGGGGTGGTGGTCCGCGTGCCTTCACACACTTCCCAAGACCTAAGAAGCTTATTTTCGAATTTAATAAAGATAGAAATCTGAAATTTTGTAGAAAGGTTGTAAAAGCATTTATTTTTTTAGCTTAGTTATATTTAATACTTAACTAAAATAACTTATGGATTTTTAATTTAATTTGAATTTTTTAGGTGTAGGGTATAAATAAGTCGGTTACATCGACTTACTGTTACTTTTACTTGTTTTTATATAATTAACATGCCTACATTTAAATTTATTTTACATTTTTTGTTTTATTATTATACTTAAAAATTTTATATATAGAATTTTAAATTTAAAATTATAAGGTACTTATGTAGATTGTTATTTCTAAAACCTAAAAAGTAACCGAAGGTAAACAGGTCTGCAAAATTTAATTTGTGCAAAATTAAATAAAAATTCAATAGAGCAAAATTCGATTTGAAAATGATATTACAATTATTGTTAATAAATTTTTTTCTTATTATCAGACATATTTTGGCTTTAAAATATATTTTTAATATGATTAATTTTTTTTTTTTCAATTA
Source organism: Poecilobothrus nobilitatus (assembly GCA_947095535.1). Lineage (NCBI taxonomy): Eukaryota > Metazoa > Arthropoda > Insecta > Diptera > Dolichopodidae > Poecilobothrus > Poecilobothrus nobilitatus. The sequence goes on along the minus strand of CAMUPU010000002.1, from coordinate 1,069,277 downwards.
CGAGTATAAGAGCATTAAGTAAATTGTGTTTATTTATTTTATTTTTTTTATATATAAGATTTTGGTTTATTCAAATTATTTTATTTAAATTATAAAGATATATGTACTTATGAATAAGTATGTTTTATTGTTTTGAAAAGACTGACATATATGTAGATAAACCGCTTCTAAATGTGAAGTGTGATTTGTGAACAATAGCAGCAGCAACAGCGACAGCAGCAGATTAAAGCACAGTACAGCAAAAAAATGTTTTATTTTGTTCTAGTAGGAATGACCGCAATGGAATAATAATTAAAAATACAACAATTTGATGTATATGATATATATTATTTTATATGTTTTTTTTTTTTTTGTTTAAAGATGTAGATCTCAAAAAAAAATTTTTTTCTTTTTATACCCGTACGATAGGATCGGGTATAATAAAATTACTCCTCCGTTTGTAACACCTCGAAAGAAGCGAGCTAGATATACCTTCAAAGATATGGATCGGATCAGAAAAAAATTCTAAGAGTTTTGAGCCATGTCCGTCCATCCGTCCTTCAGCACGCTAACTCAAAAACTAAGAAAGCTAGAATCTTGAAATTTACACAAAATATTCTGGGAGTAATTTGTAGGTTCTCGAAACTAAAATTTTGCAAAATCCTTTAACCCTTCTATCTTCTAAACGGTTTAAGTTGGAAACTTGAAATTTTGACAGAAGTTAGATCTTTGAAAATAAATATGAGTCATTTCAGAAATTTTTTTTGTATCACCCACCGTTTAGGAGCTGTAAGGGGTCAAAAACTGAAAATTTTCTATTTTTAAACATCTGTAATTTGAACACCTGTTAAAATTTTTTTGAAGTAATACACAAAAATTAAAGCTTCAACATTATACTCTTATTTCTGTTAACAACTTTTTTTAATAATATAGGGTTACTTTATAATTGACGAAAGTGTTACTTGATTTTTTCAAATTTTCTAACAAATTTCTTCAACAAATTTTTTGCATTTGTTTTACTCGATAATTTGAAATTGTTGAGGAAATAATGCGTAGTATAAAAAAATGTAAATAGATAAACAACATAACGGTTGCTTGAAGAATTTTTATTTATATGATATTGATATACATACTTATATAATATCATGTTTATTTACATATCGTATATGCTACTAGTGAGTGAATGATAAGAGTATATATGTATATTATATAGTGCCGTATTTACATACATATATGTATTTTATTGTAGTTATAAGAAATTATTCTGTCAATGGAATATTTAAATATAATATAATATAATATTTAAAATTATATTTACTGTTTTATACTTAGTAAATTTAATATACATTTACCGCTTAGTATTAAATGGTACTATAGAATATTTGAAAAAGTTTTGGATTGATAATCGTTATGTGGAAGGTTAGAATCTGCTTTTGAAGAATGTACATATAAACATATAGTTTGAATATATGTACAACCCATAGTTTTAGAAATTATAAAATTCACCCAAATTATTTTAAAATACTAAAATATTAAAAAAATAATATTGTAAGCAGAGTGACAGGCTGTGAACATGCTAACGGTTCGTACGGGTATCTAAGAGTTGACAAAGTCAACTGTGTTCTTTATCGTTTCGTTTTATATATATTATACAAAAAATAACTTTTATTTACTTTTATTAATATTATTATTCTTGAATGGCAAAGATAAAAAGAACTTTTTTTATGGGAAAGAATGTATATGCTTGTATCACAATATATACTTTTTTTATTAATTTTTCTGCTTAGCGTTTATTTTAAGTTTTTTTACACTTAAAATTACTGTACAAAAGTTTTCTAATTTTTAAAAATTATTTTGAATTTTTTTTTTTTGCGTTTCTATTTTAAAATATAGTTTTTGTATTTAAATTAATTTTTTTTTATTTTAAATAAAAATAATTTTTTTGTTCTTAAATACTTTTTTAATATTCACTTCCTTTTTTTGCTTATTATATTTTAATTTTATTATTTTTATTTTTTTTAATTTTTATTTATTTAATAATAAATATTAATAATAAGATATTAAGCAAATAAAAATAATTGCTTAATATCGTTGAATTTGCGCTAAGATTCTTTTGCGCTATTATTTAAATTATATTTTAATTTGTTTTTTTTTGTTTTATTTGGTTTAATAGTAGCAAAAAACTCACCGTGTTGTGAAATTAGTGATTCAATTTAAATTTTATTTTTTATTTTATTATATTTGCTACCTTTTTTTTATTTTTTGCTCTTATCTCACAATTTACGTTTTTTTTTCCTCATTTTTTACATTTAACAAAATAAAAATAAAATTTCTAAAACATGTATTTTTTTTCTTGAAGGAAATTTTGAATGATTGTATATTTTATATACTTAACAAAAATAATACATTAAAATTAGTTCAGGCGAATTTTATTTATTTATTTTTTAGAGTTTTGTATGAACATTAAAATTGTTTTAAGTAATTGAAGAACAAAATAATAATAGTTCTATTTAAAAATTAATTTTATATTTCTTAATTGTTTTTCAATAATGCCGCACTCATTTCTAATTAAGACTAAACCATTAACACTGCAAAGTTTGATATATTAAAACAATGTGAATATTTTTACAATAGGTATATTTTTTTTTTATATTTTTCAAGTTTTATTTTTTTTTTTATATAATAATTTTTTATATAGAATAGAATAGAATAGAATTATATTTAACTTTCTTTCTTTTTGGATATTATTTAATTTGAGTATTTGTAGGCTTTTTGAGTTAAATAATTGAAATTCACCACATTTTTTTTTTTTTTTGGTGAAGAATATAAAAAAAGGTTTTTTATATTTTTCTCACCACGTGTACTCAATCCTACCGACTGCGCCAGTAAGTTATTACTTAAATTGTTTATTAAATAATATTAAAGTTATTATCTAAATGTTATTAAATAATCTTATATTAATAAAAATCGATATAACAATTTATGTTCGCTAATTATCTTACTTTTTATACCCGTATGAAATATGTTCAAGGGTATAATAAATTTTCCATTACGTTTGTGACACCTTAAAGGAGTCAAGCTAGATATAGTGCCAAAGGTATGCATCGGCTCAGAATCGAATTAAGCCATGTACGTTCGTCCGTCCGTCCCCACGATAACTCAAAAAATAAAGGCTAGGAGGCTGAAATTTTCTTTACGTCACTTTTGCAAAATTATTAGTTTTGCTATTTAAATCCAATATTTTCGGTCGGCGGGTTCGAGTAGCTGCCATACAACTTCTTTCTTTAAATGCAAATAACTCAGTATCTATTCAAGCTAGGTATCTGAAATTTGCAAATGATGATCAAGTTTTATGGCAACAACTTCTGTAAAATTTGGTTATGGTGGTGCGACGGGTTCGGGTAGTTGTCATACAACTTCTCCGTTTAAATGAGAATAACTCAGTGTCTATTGAAGTTAGGAATCTGAAATTTAGTAAAGAGGGGTCGAGTTACATGCTAACAACTTTTGTAAAATTTGGTTCGTCTAAAGCAGCCGGTTCAGACTTCTTGCAATTCTTGGAACTTAATGAAGCTAGGGGTCTAAAATCTTAAAAATGATAATCCAGTTTTATGGCAACAACTTCTGTAAACTTAGGTTCCGCCATACAAGTTCTCTTTTTAAATGAAAATAACTCAGTGTCTATTGAAGCTAGCTATCTGAAATTTAGTGAAAAAGTGTCGAGTTACATGCCAAAAACTTTTGTAAAATTTGATTTGTCTAAAGCAGCCGGTTCAGGATTTTTGCATTTCTTGGAACTTAATGAAGCTAGGGGTCTAAAATCTTAGAAATGATAATCCAGTTTTATAGCAACAACTTCTGTAAAATTAGGTTCTGCTCATGCAACAACTTCGGGTAGCTGCCATACAAGTTCTCTTTTTAAATGAAAATAACTCAGTGTCTATTGAAGCTAGCTATCTGAAATTTAGTGAAAAAGTGTCGAGTTACATGCCAAAAACTTTTATAAAATTTGATTTGTCTAAAGCAGACGGTTCAGGCTTCTTGCATTTCTTGGAACTTAATGAAGCTAGGGGTCTAAAATCTTAGAAATGATAATCCAGTTTTATGGCAACAACTTCTGTAAAATTAGGTTCTGATCATGCAACAATCATGTTTTAAAAGTTCCGGTGTTAAGTTCATATAATTTCAAACAAATTGGTATCGGATATAACAACATCGTTTATTTCGACATATTGCTTATAACTACTTATTCTTATTTAAAAAAGGAAAGATTTATCGGTTATACCGCCGAAAAAATTAAAACAAATTAAAGAAAAATACATACACAGGCCCAGTGATGGAGCGTAACATTTTCAATTAAGGAAGCAATTTCAGTATTTAACAGGGTTTCAAAAGGAAATAAATTTGTTTTTAAGATTTTTTCTATTTTTTAATATATTTTAAGAATTTTTTTATAAAATAATATGTACAAAAAACAAAATAATAAATCAAGCAAACCAAAAAATAAAACAAATATGAAATAAACTGACTCCAAACAAAATAAAAATAAAATAAAAAAACAATTACTTCAACTGACTTCAAATATAATACACAAAAATAAATGAAGATGAAATACTACTTATAAAATTATTTACTTATATTATTACTTACTATTACTCAATGTACTTAAATTATTATTTAAAACCAAAAAATGACTTATTATATAATTAGGTTTTATAAATTAAATCAATTCTACGTTCTTTTAAAATAAAATTATTAATTACTTTTTCATAAAAATCGTCCCTACTTTTCAAGGTTTTTAACAACTCTCTTTCAATTGAAATTTGAGCTAAGTTCGATAATCTAAATTCACATTTATTTCGTAGTGTAGTTTTTATCCTACTTAAACAGGAAAATAATCTTTCAACCGCTGTTGTTACTGGTAGAGTTATAATTAATTTGCTCAATTTAAAAAATTCTATGAAAGAAGTGATTAAATCTGTTTCAATTATGAAAGCTAGAATTTGCGTAATATCTTTTTTGGATGTAAAATTATCATCAGAAAAACAACTTTCAGCTCTAATTTTAATGAAGAAATATCGAAAAATGTGGAGTATGACTTTTCTAAATTTTTTAATAAGTTGTCTGGAAAAGTAATATTAAAATGTCTATATTGTCGCACATCAGATAATTTTAAAAATTCGAAAAATGGTAGGCTAGTAAATCGATTATCCAATTCTTTAATCATGTTGTTCACAATATCGACTAGTAAAATCTGGAAATCTTTTTTACTATTTAAATTATTATTGCGACGAGTTTGTCTAAATTTTTTTTCTTCAAAATTTTCTTTTTCTTTAATAATATCCCAAAATTGTTAAAAATTTTGTACCGTTTTTTCAATTTTTAATTTAAACTGTCTAATATTGTTTAAACAAGATTGGATATCAGTCGATTTAGATTGTACCTAATATCTTGAACAATATATCTGTTTGCGGAAAAAATTCATTAAAGAAGTATAACAGTACCAAAAACTTTTTATCATTTAAAATATGTAGCAAGCCTTTAGCTTGTAAAACTGTATCATTATCCAAATTTTCATCAGTATCTATAATATCCTCAAAAAATTCTTCTTCAATATCTGACATACCAATTTGCTTAATACATTAAGTTTTTGTAAATATGACATGATAAAATTAAAAAGAGATTTTTTTTCTAAGGGAGGTGGGAATCTTCCAAAGACACCAAGAATTTCCCCCTTGGTAGTGCCAGATTCTTACTGACTAAACCCACCCCCGCCTTTAGCCAATATAACAGCCGTCAGAACAGTTACAACATGTAGTAGTATACAACACCTTACTACATGAGGTAATTATTGAAGGCAACCCCCACTGTCACTGTAGCGGCTGTTATTATTGGTATTAGTATTCTTATTAATATTATTATTATGGCTTGATCTCCCCAATGACATGTCAACAAACTCTATAAATCCCTCGACTACTGTACCATATTTATTAACATATCGAAACATTATTGAAAGCTGCGACTTATTTGAAACATCTGTAGTTTCATCTGGCATTATTCCGACGTAATTAGCATTTTTAATTTCATTTTTATTTTCTTCCGAACTCCGAAACGGGGGGCGATGGAAAAATATTTTGAAATGACACATACTTATTTTCAAAGACCTAACTTTTTTCAAATATTCAAGTTTCTAACTTAAATCGTTTGGAAGATAGAAGGAGTCAAAGATTTTGCAAAATTTGAGTTTCGCATAATGGTAAATTATGACACCGTTTGCCACAAGTATATATTTATTGTATATATATTTTTAAAGCTAATAAAAGCAATAATCGTTTGGCGTTTTCAAATTGAAGATATACCTTATACAACTTGTGTTATAATAAATTAAATTAGTTTTTGAGTTATCTTTCTGACGGATAGACGGACGGACGGACGGACAAAGCTCAATCGACTTAGAATTTAATTCTGGTACGATCCATACCTTTGAAGGTATATTTAGCTCAATCGACTTAGAATTTAATTCTGACCCGATCCATACCTTTGAGGTATATCTAGCTAGCTTATTTCGAGGTGTTACAAACGGAGGAGCAATTTTAATATACCCGAATCTTACCGTACGGGTATAGACATAATCGCCTATGTTGGTTAGATACCGACCAGAATTTGCAATAATGACCTAATTTGACATAGGTTTGATAAAAAATAAAATTCAATTAGTTATTACAGCTTAAGAAGACATAATCAGTTATTTTAAATTTAAAAAAAATGTTTTCGTTCATCTCCATATAGCGTTAAAATAGCTTACCTTAACTTAAGCAATTATTACAAAATTTTATGTCTTCATATTAAATTGTTATGTTGACATAAGCCATTTTTGCAAAAGAATCTTTATTCATATTAAACTCTTATAATGACATAAGCTATTTTTCCGAATTAATTTTTTATCTATTTTTAATCTACATAATATGTCAACATAAGCCATTTCAATAAAATGTTATTCGTTAAAATACCATAAGAAACTCAATAAGTTTGTCTGACTTAAGATGTTTTGATCATTTTATTGTTGTGGTTTTAAAGATATTAATACTAACTGATTTATGAAGTAAAAGTATTATTATTAATATTTAAAATAAAAAGTGTTTTTGTTTTGTGAGTGTTGATTACAATAATATTTAAAATTATTGTTAAGGAAAAATATATATTTTGAATAAATTTAAAAGTGTAGATACCTACATTAGGTAATAGAAAATACATTATTTTAAAAATTCTTTAAATCAAAATTGGTTAAGTAGCGTGTAGTTAAAAATTCAAATTTTGAACATGACTTTACGGTTTCTACAAATACTAGAAAATTGTGCACGCAATATTGTGAGATCACAACCGGTTCACAATAGTAAGTTTTTATAAAAAATGTACTTAAATTGAAAGTTGAAACTATATTTAATTTTGTTAAATTTAATTTTTTTTACCCAGCTATGAACAATGCTTACCCCCTTTTTGCAAACTAATGTGTCTTTTATAAGAGACAATTGTGGACATTTAGTTTTGAACGTTAAAAACATAATTCAAATTGCTTCATGGCACCAAGCTCTGAAAGAAAGCATGGTGGTAATGAAATAGCTTCGCGCTTATTAAAAAGTTTGAAAACATTAGATTTAATAAACACCGTCAAAACCGTAATTTTACATAACGATAACTTTCCCACACAAAACAAAAATGCATATCTTTGTGCGATGTTTTTGGAAAATTCTAAAAATATTGAATGTCGACCACGCTCTAATAGAAAAATACTAATGTATGTATGTAGAGATAAAAAAATGTCAAAAAAAAAAACAATTCGCACACAGTATTATAAAAGAGATTCTCACATAGCAGTAAATTTTTTTTATTTGTATTAATTACTTTTATTTTAGAGGAGTAGAAGAATTTATACCAACGTAAATACGAATTCTACTGGAATTTCTGATTCATCATCTAGTAATAATTGTGCATCTGATACTACTACCAGATTGAATTTTTCTGATTTCGAAAATTTAATTTGTAAATTTGCTGGTGACGAAAGAATGAGTATTCAAATTTGCAAAAAGTCCTTAACGGGAGCGGCTAAATTATTTATTGACTGCGAAGCTAAACCAAAATGTTATAGCGATTTGAAATCGGAATTACAAGAAGAATTTGGTGATAAGATAAACAGTGCAGATGTTCACAAGCTCCTACGCGAAAAGGAAAAGAAGGCAGAAGAATCTTAACGAGAATACTTGTACAGCATGATAGGTGTAGCATCACAAATCGAAATCGATAAACAATCTTTAATAGATTATGTATTAAATGGTATTAAAGTCTCAGCAAAAGGTAAAATGGTTTTATATGGGCCTACCAAACTTGACGAATTAAAAGGAAAACTTTTTATATACGAAAAAATTAAACAAGACGAAAAAGTGTTTAACACAAATTGTAAAACTCAAAAATTTAACTCAAATTTAAAAGCAGAGAAATCAACCAAATTTGATGAAAAGAAAAGATACTGTTTCAACTGTGGCTCAAGTTCTCATGAAGCGCACTCGTGTCCAAGCAAATTAAAAGGCCCAAAATGTTTTGGGTGCAACAAATTTGGGCACAAACGTCCAGATTGTCCCAAGAAAATTAAGTCAAGTACGCACCCCGTTCAAACAGCAGATCTTCATTACCCAATTGAAATTAATGGGGTAACTGTAAACGGATTAATTGATACAGGGAGCACAATTAGTATAATTAAATCATCTTTCACAAAAATAATTAATCGAAAATGTAATTTTTAGTGATCAGAGCATTTCAGTAACAGGTCTTGGTGCAAAAATAGAAACAAAAGGGGCTTGCGTAGCTCACGTTAAAATAAATGATATTGTTTTCAACAACACAACGCTTCATATAGTTGAAGATTCTTGTATCAAACCAGATTTATTAATCGGCATAGATCTATTGTCAAATGCTGTAGTTAAAATCGAAGGAAGAAAAGTAACTATTGAAAAGAGACACCAAGAAGTTCTTGAAGATGACCTTAAATTAAAGAAAACTCAAACAGATGCGTTCAAGTGTTTTTTAGCGCAAATCGAAACTGATTCGTCATATATGCCAGACTTATCAAACATACCGGATGCAGACTTAAAAGAAGAAATTTTTAATCTTATCGAGAATTACTCACCTGTTGATCCGCCAGAATCACCAATCCAGATGAAAATAATACCGATGAACGAAGAACCAGTTTTTACACACCCCGAAGAAGCTTTGAAAATTTTTAGCTGAACACACCTACCGACCTACTTTCAAGTTTCAAAAATTGCTTCACAGTTTAACTACTTACCACAATCCTACATACGCACAGTCTAAGTGAATAAGCCAAAGCTACACATTACAACTACAATTTACAAATCATACTTCACAATAATAGAATAATAGTATTATAATATTACTAGGGGCCCCTGTTAATGTGTAGTCAAATTTTATGTTGAATCCTAATTCATATAATAGACAGTTGCAGTTTAGAAAAATAGAACTTATGGAAAAAGTACAATCCGTAAAAATTCAGAAAGCAAAACCAAATTCGTCAAAACACTAACAGAAATTATTTTTAAAATAGCGCCAAAATGGAATTAAATTGTATAAAGAGCTTGTAGTTGGTGTACGTATATTTAGAATTTAGATTATTTGGTATTATGGGTGAGGACTGTTATGTCTATTTATTTATCGAGTTCGTAATAAATTTTTTAAAGGTACGTGGTGAAAACTGAATAGGTATCCGTAAAACATTCGGAAAATGCACAAACAAGGGTTGGAGCAAAATATAGTTAAATTTTTTTAATGAGCAACGTTGTCTGTAACAATATTGCCGTTGTTCGTTTTACCTTGCACTAATGTGAAAAATTTAAAATCTAAAAAGACCCTATAGATGTTTGCCGTACAATCCTTGATTAAGATTGTACATGTAAAATGGTACAGAGGGCGAGAAAACCGTACAAATATTACCACAATTGTACAAATGGTAACCCTGCATAAAATTGACATACAAAATATTTAAAAATAAAAAATTATTCAAATTTAATTTTGGTTATAAGAACTGCTGTAAACTCAAATTTAAGTATATGAGAAGAAATTGAATTCGAAAAAGAATACAATTAGAAAATCGCTTCAAATAATATACAAACATTCATACATAAATGCAACAATTTAACAGAAAAGTAAAAAACCAAAACAATTATATATTTGAATTTTAAAGAGACTCGGCCGCTGGTTATTCATAAGTACATACTTAGAAACGTATTGATTATTAATATCAGATTAATATCATTCATCATTATTTAAAATTTCAATAAATATTGTGATAAATGACGATTTTTATCAATTTTTAAATTTTTTTCTTTACATATGCATAAGTTAAGTACATTACATACATGTAGCCAAAGAATAGTTGAGCCGTTGAGGTCGAGTCGTGTGGAGTCGAGACTCGTGCCTCGAGAGGAAAAAAAGAATACACAATTTTAAAGAGAGTAGCGAGAATGTCTCTTATAATTTTGTTTTTTTTTTATTATTCTGTTTTGTTGTGTACGTTTTATTACTACATACTACCGACTATCGTAGGTACCATACTACTGTAATATAAATATGAAATGTGTTGTTTATTTTTTATTATTAATATTATGTATAGGTTTTATAGTAGAAAAATCGTAAAAAATATGTAGTTATTGATGTTCAAAGCTTGAAACGGAATTCATAATACGTAGTGTGTGGCTGAAAACTACTAAATTATAATTATAGATGTATTATGTATGTTTTAGGTGCAAACAGAAACACTAACACTTGCTAAATAAATTTTTAAAAATCAAACAAACAGTACCAATTTTTAACATTGGTAGGTACATAAAAATAATACATTGAATTAACTCATAAGTGTCAATGCTTATATGTTGATCATAATAGCTTATCTCAATGTTATACTTAGAATTTTATGCCTACACTTTTTACCGACCGCATACAATTATGTATAAGGTAGGTATTGTTTTCGCCCAAAAATTTGTACCCGAGATTTTGACAAAAATGCACTACTCCGGTGTAAAATTTTTTTTAGTGTGATGTCTGTCTGTGCGTGTGTGTGCGTATGCCTGTGGGCAAGTGTACAGCCTAAACGACTGAGTGGAATTTTTTGAAATTTCATATTTAAGGTTTTGACGTAAATATCTCTGATTGACAAGCTTTTGGAGCAAATCAGAGAGCGGGAAGTATTAGTTTTCTAGTGTCATTTTTAAGTTTCTTACGAATATTTCGCAAAAGGAAAACATTGACATGAGAAAAATTATTAAGAAAAAATTGTTACACAAGTAAAGAGCAACAATTTTGCCATAGAACATTTTTTTAACCGATAACTTTAATTTTATCATTTATTTTTTTTTCTAAGTCCAAATTTCATACGTACATATATAACACGCCATATGAATTTATATGAACAATTTTTTTTTGTTTGTTTTTTATATCACTAAAAATTTATATATTCTTGTTGATGACGCAAAATTCAAACTGTAAAACTTTTGTTAGCAGATTCAATAATATTCCTATGTTTGTTTTGTATTTGTTTGCAGTATTTATTATTTTTTACTGCTAATATTTTTGAATGAAAAAAAAATCATGTACATTAATAATAATGTAAATGATGTATGAATGAATGCACATTTATTTTTACGATTTCATTGCTTATTTTTGTTATTGAATAAAACAAAATGTTGTTAAATAATTAGAAGTTATTTTGCTTTGATATAAATTATTATGTAAAAAATCTATAAATTTTGGCATTGTACTTTTCGTGTAGTGGTGGTCAGTCCTGTGATGAAGACAGCTGATTTTTTTATTATTATTTTTGTTTCCTAAAAACAGCTTAACTTGATTTTAGAATTTTATCAATTATAATTGTTATACCCGTACGATAGGATCGGGTATAATAAAATTACTCCTCCGTTTGTAACACCTCGAAATAAGCGAGCTAGATATACCTTCAAAGGTATGGATCGGATCAGAAAAAAATTCTAAGACTTTTGAGCCATGTCCGTCCGTCCGTCCGTCAGCACGCTAACTCAAAAACTAAGAAAGCTAGAATCTTGAAATTTACACAAAATATTCTTGGAGTAATTTGTAGGTTCCCTATTTTTTTTGGTTGAGTTTGGACCAAAACTTAGGGTAGCTCTCGAACACCTAACTTTTAGATCCCGACATTTTTTTTGAAATAGAGCTATGAAATTTTAACTGCTGATAGATCTCACAAAAATATTAATTTTATTTTTAATAACTTTTTTTTGTAGCCCCACCCGTTACGGAGCTACAGCTCCTCAAAGGTTCAAAAAAGCTCTATATTTAAATTGTTATAGCACAAGTACAACTTATATAAAATATATCTTCATTTTGAAAACGCCAAACGATTAATACTTTCATTAGCTTTAAAAGTATATATACAATAAATATATATTTGTGGCATACGGTGTCTTAATTTACCGTTATGCGAAACTAAAATTTTGCAAAATCCTTTAACCCTTCTATCTTCTAAACGGTTAAAGCTGGAAACTTGAAATTTTGACAGAAGTTAGATCTTTGAAAATAATGAGTCATTTCAGAAATTTTCTTTGTATCACTCCCCGTTTAGGAGCTGTAAGGGGTCAAAAACTGAAAATTTCCTATTTTTAAACACCTGTAACTTGAACACCTGTTGACATTTTTTTGAAGTTATACACAAAATTTAAAGCTTCGACATTATACTCTTATTTCTGTTAACAACTATTTTTAATAATATAGGGTTACTTTATAATTGACGAAAGTGTTACTTTATTTTTTCAAATTTTCTAACAAATTTCTTTAACGATTTCTTTCCATTTTGTTTTACTCGATAATTTGAAATTGTTGAGGATATAATGCGTAGTACATAAAAATGTAAATAAATATACAGCATAACGGTTGCTTGAAGAATTTTTATTTATATGATATTGATAATATATACATACTTATATAATATCATGTTTATTTACATATCGTATATGTCACTAGTGAATGAATGATAAGAGTATAAATGTATATTATATAGCGCCGTATTTACATACATATATGTATTTTATTGTACTTATAAGAAATTATTCTGCCAATGGAATATTTAAATATCATATAATATAATATTTAAAATTATATTTACTATTTTGTACTAAGTAAATTTAATATACATTTACCGCTTAGTATTAAATGGTACTATAGAATATTTGAAAAAGTTTTGGATTGATAATCGTTATGTGAAAGGTTAAAATCTGCTTTTAAAGAATGTATAAACATATAGTTTGAATATATGTACAACCCATAATTCTAGAAATTATAAAATTCACCCAAATTATTTTAAAATACTAAAATATTAAAAAAATAATATTGTAAGCAAAGTGACAGGCTGTGAACATACTAACGGTTCGTACGGGTATCTAAGAGTTGACAAAGGCAACTGTATTCTTCCTCGTTTTTAAAATAACTCAACTCAACTAAAAATTTTTTTTATTTTCATTTCGCTTAACTTAGTTTAAGAATTTTGTTCTGTTAATTCTAATTTGGAGTAATCGCCTAAATTTTATTTTAATATTTTATTCTTTTCTATTACATTATTTTTTAATTAAATTGAACCAAAAGTATAGGCCAGGTGCCAACCTTCATTTTGATATAAAACATAGTCCTACGATGTTACAAATTTTTCAGAAATCCATTTTACACACAAGTTAAAAATTACCCTGGTAAAAATGGTATATTTCGACTTAAGCGGTTATAACTTATGACCATAGCTTTGTGGCTATTAGTCTTATATTTTACATTCTTAATTCTTCGTTCTGACTTTTACAGTAATTTTTTTCTGTGTTCATTCGTTTGTTTGTATTGTACAGAAAAAAATATAAAAACATAACTACAGGTCCGCCACAATTTTCAAATATTGAATCAAATCAAATCATTATTTGTACCACATTTTTCTGTGTAAATTGTTGTTTTTTTTCTTTTCTGATTATAACATTGGAATTGTAGTTCGTCGCGCAAAGTTTAATTGTTTCTTAGCGACTCACTATTCAAAACTTTGAAATTTCAATTGTTTTGCTTGGTTTGTCAATTATCATTTCTCTTGTTCTTGTTGTGTTTAATAAATGAAAAATGTATTATACATAGTATTGTATGTGTATATACATAACCTACATTAATTTTGTCTTCCATTAAATTAATGTAGGTTATGGTGTACATTAAATATATGTGTGCATGCATAGCAAATTATATATGTATTTTGTTAAAAAGAATGATTTTATTATATGCTTTTATATTAACTCGTCGCTGTCGGTTTATTTATTTATTTATTTATTTATTTATTTATTTGTCATTCTGTCACGCTTTTTATTATCTTCGTAATCTGTTAGCAACATTTGTATGTGTAGTATGGTGCAGAGGATAGTATACAGGTTTCTAAAGTAGGGATCATGTTGTTCGAATCCAGTTCACACGCAACATTTTTTTTTTTTTAACTATCTATTCATCAACATTTTTTGAATAAAATATGTATACATTTTTGTATATATCAATTTCAAACTTACATTTTTATCTCTTATTCATGCATACAAACATACACATTATATTTTTGATCTTTCCTGGTGTTTTGTATTACCATAATTAGCAAAAAACAATCCATACATACAATATTTTTATATATGTTGCTAAGTTATTTTGTTTACAACATTTGTTTAGTATTTAAATCAAAATATTTGCTGTCAACATTCTTTAATGCATATTGAATTAATGCATATATGGTGCAGAGGAAAGTGTACAAGTCTTGAAAGTGAGTGTTAATGTGTGGACTGTGGTTCGAATCCAATTCGTATATATGTATAATTTTTTTTTTTTTTTTTTAACTCTATTCATCAGTATTTTTTAAATAAAATTTTATTCAAAACTTTATTTTTCTTCTTATTCATAATTCATGCATACAATACACATGTATTTGATCTTTCCTGCTATAATAATTTAGTTCAATCAATCTTGATGTGCACATGGGTTTCGTATTAGGGTTTAGCAAAACACAATATACATATATAGGTACATATAATATTTTTATGTTGCTAAATTATTTTGATTTAAAACATTTGTTTAGGATTTAAATAAGAATATTTGTTGTCAACATTTTTTATTGCATATTGAATATGCATGGAGTTAAAAATTAATGTTTTATGTGTTTTATTTAGGAACATTTATTATGCCTATTGTGTAATATAAAATTTGTCCATATAAAATTTCATTCAAAATAATTCCAATTGCCAAATTCAAACTACATACATACATAATATTATTTTTGTACATAGAAAAGAATATAAAAAGTAAAGATCATTACAAAATTATGCTTTTGCGCATTACGCATTATGATTTACAAACAAAATTTTGTCAACACAAAAAATTAAAACTACGTATGTAAATATGTACGTACGTATGTACATAATATTTATTTATTTATTTATATTCAGGTACCGTGGTACATCAATGTGCTAGGTAGCTATAACCCTTGTTTCCTGGTAGGAATGTGCACGTGATATAGTGATATATAAAGTATTTACATATTGCGATATATGAATATTTTTTTTTTTTTATATTATAATTATTGTACCCAGCCGGGAATCGAACCCGAGACCTCTCATTCCCTTATGAATGAGAAGCGGTGCGTCAACCACTGCAGCAATGGCTGGATACACATAATATTATGTTAAACTAATTTCCTAAATTATTTTGTTCCGCTCCATTTGTTTATAATTTAAATCAAGATATTTGTCAACAATTTTTACTGCATGATCTTATTAAGCGATTAGGTAGGTACTAGGTAGGTGTTCAAGGTTAGATGTTTGTTTGGATATACGATGTACTACTAATAGTATATTATAGAAATATACAGTAAAGTACATTTATGTATATCATTTTCATTCGAGTTATGTTGTTGGATTGTAATATTTATATAATCACAGTATTTTGGTACATATTTTACCCTTCGAGGTACTTTCTTTATTTATGAATTACATACTGGAATAAAAAAATTTTACTCTTGCTGTAATGGAATCGATTTAACATCTCTTAATTTACTTAAACATTTGGTATAAAATTGTAAAACGTATTTTATATCAGAAACAATAATTAATGTATGTGTGAATAAAAAATATTCCATACTTTTTAAAATTTAAATTACATACATATGTGTTTCATTTAAAACTAAAAAGTATAAAATAAAATAATATGTAAAAAAAATATTTTTTAAAATATGCTTTTAGCAAAACCGAATTCGCCCCCTAAAAAGTAGAAAATAAAATTGATTCCAAAACTTTAGCTTTTTTGACTGTTATAATATAAAAGTGAATTGCTAGTGCAAGCATTTTGGACTGTTATAATATAAAAGTGAATTGCTAGTGCAAGCATTTTGGACTGTTATAATATAAAAGTAAATTGCTGGAATAAAAAAGAAACACGAACCTCAAATTTCCTAGATTTTTATTTAACCTTATTCCAGCAATTTACTTTTATATTATAACAGTCCAAAATGCTTGCACTAGCAATTCACTTTTATATTATAACAGTCAAAAAAGCTAAAGTTTTGCAATCAATTTTATTTTCTACTTTTTAGGGGGCGAATTTGGTTTCGATAAAAGCATATTTTATGGCTGTTTGATCAAATACAATATGTAATTTAAAAAATTAAGGAAATAAAAATTGCTATTTTTATTTGGAGAAGAACTCTAGAAACTAGAGTTACTACTACATCTAGAAAAAAAATTCATTTTGTTTAAAAAATAAAAACCATACAATAAATTTGACAACGTAGCATATTGTAAAATTAATATTATATTTAACATCCATTCTCGTTTATTCGGTTTATAACACATTCAGTACAGCATACAGATAACTAATCTTTTCTTTGTATTTTAAAAATTGTTTTATTGTATTACATTTTTAAAGTTTATATTAATGAATTTGTAATATTATATAACTAGAATGCGTAAAATTTATTTAAAACTAACGATCTAATCTAAATTACTTACAAAAACCTACATTATATTACAAGTATTTAAATTATTATCTATCGTAGTATAGAAATGCGAAGTTACAATTTACTGTACCAATTTATTTTATTTAGAAAACTTTTTTTTTTAAGGTTAAATTGTATCAAAGAAAAGAATGAAAAACGTTTATATTTAAAATTAAAAAAAAAACGAATTTATCATAAAATAAAAGATGAATAAATTTCATATTCATAGATATCGCGACAATTTGGGGCACAGCCTTATTTTTATTTTCTATACTAAACAATTTGTTCTACTTGTCTTATATATGTATAGTCTTTGCTCTTATACATCAATGTGCCTGTATAAGTATTATGTGTCCATGTGACAGGATGATATTGTACTCGACTCCCAAAATCGCCCGGACTAACGTTTAATCTAACTTCGATTTAGCTTTATTTGCTATAAAAAATAATATCGTAATAAAATCTAAAAAATTAAAATAAATAAAATCTAACTAGCATAATTCTCATATCAAGTAACTTTCATATATATATTATAACAAATTTTCAATTCATATCTATAACTCACAGATACAATAATCTTAGAATAATCCTCATATCAGAATAACCAATATAAATAGCTATTTTCACTTCATAAAAATATAACTCACAGATATAATAAGATGTCAATAATTAATAATTCAATAATTCAATATAGCCCACAAATAACTTATACTCGTAGCAAACACGTATGATCGGTTGCAACAGGCCAATCCCCTGTTCAGCTTAAATTGAAAAGGTTTCAAGAAAGGGAAGCAAGAAGCCTCGGATATAATAGATTTGAAAATAAGGCAACGACCTTTGTCATGAATATAAGGACACGAGTAGCACAATGGAATGTTAGGACACTTAGAGAATCATCCAGGCTTGCGCAACTAGAGCAACAAGCGGCTGCATATAAGATAGGCATATTAGGCATAAGTGAGCTAAGATGGAATGGAAGGTGTGAAATGGAATCGGCAAACAACAACATCCTTCTGTTCAGGGGGAAAGAATACAGAGGAGAAAGTGGTGTTGGAATACTGATTGAGAAAATTATAGTTAATCTCATGGAAAGCTGTATCAGATATTATGGCTCGGTTTTGCGGCAGAGTCAGACATGTTTTGATCATTCAATGGTACTCCCCAACTGAAAGTGCAGAACATGACGAAAAAGATGATTACTATAGCCAGCTAAGTCGCGTATTACATGAAATCAGCAGAGACTATTTGGTAATCCTGATGGGTGATTTCAACGCGCATATCGGAAGGAACAACGTCAATCTAGAAAACATAATAGCGAACAATGTGCACACTGTTCCCACACAAATATATATACAAAAACACATGGGTCTCAACTGGTGGTAGAACAAAGAACTAAATTGACAATATTGATTGACTAATTGACAATTGATCAAACATATACAGAGTTGAGAAGAGAAAATACATTGAGAAAATGGCTAGAGAAGCAGCAACAGCATCTGGCAAGAATGATATAAGAGCAGTACACAGTACCGTAAATAGTCTTATAAACCGACCTCTCAGACTTAACCACCTTACAAAAGATCGAAACAGCAACTCTCTAACCAACGCTCAAGGACAAACTCAGCGATGGAAAGAACACTGTGAAGAAATAAGCAACATTCAGCTGACACACAGGCCTCACTGGGAAGTAACCAGCAATGACTTCAGTGAAGTAAACATCGCTATTCTTAGCTCAGCACCTTCTATCCGTGGGATTAAAGACGCCATCTGAAGATTACACAATAATAAGGCAGCAGGAGACGACGGTCTACCAAATGAGATACTAAAATCAGATCCACAATCATCAGCAGAACTCATTCACCCGCATACAACAAGCGCTTGGGTATCAGAAACATTTCCATCATGGAAACATCATCATGGAAAAAAGGAATTATTATCAAAATTCCAAAGAAAGGTGATCTTTCTGATTGCAACAACTGGAAGGGTATTACATTACTGAATACGATGACTAAAATCATCACAAGCATTATTCAGAGTAGACTCCAAGAAGAGGTGCAGAACATGCAAAGAAACGAAGAAGCGGGCTTCAGACCGGGTAGAAGTTGTCTTGATCAAGCCAACACATTAAGAATAATAGTGGAGCAGTCACACAAATGGCGATCACCGCCGTGTCTGGTCTTCGTTGACTTTAAGAAGGCATTCGACTCTATGCAAAGAGAAGCCATATGGAAAGCCCTTGAGAACAGGAATATACCAAGGAAAATCGTAAATATAATTCGTGCTCTCTATGATAACGCCGAACTCTCTGTATCGCACAATGGAAATATCAGTGATCCACTCTCAACGAATGCAGGAGTCAAACAGGGATGCCCTCTATCGCCACCGTTATTCACAATAGTCTTGGATGACATAATGAAAGAAATCAGTAACATCTGGGAATTGGTGAATTGGTCAGATGATAGGAATCTCTATTGATATTTTTTGTTCATATGGTACTCTTTTTTGCGCTAACTTGAAAACTCCTGCAATACGTCTCGTTTTTTTGGCAATTTCATTCGATTGGTAGTTCTAATTTAATTGGGTATCGATGTATATTCCTAAGTATTTGAATGTTATAACTTCTTCTATCTCAATATCACTGTAAACAATATTTATTTTTACTGATGATGGTTGTTTTTTAATTATCATGTATTTTGTTTTTTTATTATTCACCGTGAGCTTATGAAACTCCATCCATTTACTAACTATTTTTAGATCTTCATTTATTTGTTTTTCCAGTCCAGTGTAATTATTATTTCTGAATACAATCGCTATGTCATCTGCATAAATAAAAGCTTTGCCTTTAATCCGAAGTTGAGTAATACTGCTAATGTAACATGCGAATAGCGTAGAACCCAAAGCTACCTTGAATAACTCCAAATTTTACATCTTCAATATTACTTCTGCGCTGTTCACATTCGGCATATTGTTTTCTCCCAGATAAATAGTTCTTGAACCACTTATACTCTTTCTCATATACTCCGCATTCAAATAGTAGACGTAGTAGTATTTTTCTATCCACTGAGTCAAACGCTTTGGCCAAACCAAAAAAAACTACTGCCATTTTCTGCTTTTTGCTAACACTTATGTATATGTATAACACTTTGTATTTCAGTTATCAGATCAAACAATGCAGCATTCTTGTTAGAGCAACTTCTAAATTCATATTGTTGTTTTTCCATTAGCTTATTTTTGTTTAAGTAAGAACTCAGTTGATCATTTATATATGTTTCAATTAGTTTACCTTATAGTCGATATTGATATAGGCCTGTAGTTACATACTTCATTTTTATCACCGTCGCCTTTGTAAATCGGAATTACTTTTCTTATTTTTAGACCCTCTGGTACTTCTCCACAACTTAATGACGTGTTAATTAAATTTTTTTTATTTGATAATAATTCATTCTGGCAATTCTTAATAATTTTCGTTTGAATTCCATCAAAACCAGTTGAAGAACTATTGGTTAAATTGTTTATTAATTTTTTAGTTTCACTTACAGATATATACTTAAATTTGAATTTTGACGTTGTTCTTATTTTTGGTAAGTATATCATATTAAATGTTTAAGCTAAATTCTTTCCAACATTGGCATAATATTTATAAAATTAAGTTTGGTTGGCATTCTGTTCATGGAAAAATTCATTTTGTTATTTAGGTTTAACATTTATTATGTTTTTTATATGTTTCCAAGTTCTCATGGGATTTTCTTCATATTTTCGAAAAATATTTTGATCGTACTAACTTTGTTTCTTACGTTTAACAGTAGTGTAATTATTACGCCAAAACTTAAAGTCTTGTTTAATATACTCATTGTCATAATTTTTTTATATATTTTCTATGCCAATTGTTTCTTATATTATTTGCTCTCTTACATTCAAAATCAAACAAAGGTGGTACTTCTTTTTGTGTTCTCTTTATTGTTTTACTATATGTGGCATCCCTAATATGTAATTGTAAACTTTCTTTTAATTGATTATATTTATCATTCACATCATTTTACGTAAATACTATTGGAGATTCTCTTAACTTTTGTTTTACTTTATTAACATCTGTTTGTTTGACATTTATTGTCATATCAACCAATTTCTGTTTCAGATTATAATTGTTTATTTCATTCATTAAAATTTGATGATCTGAAATATCAGTATTTAGGTGAGTAATATTAATATTAATTTTTGTATTGTTAGTAATAATATGATCTAAACAGGTTTTACTTATTAGTCTGGTGATGGTATTGTCGCAGAAGAAGAATCCATTACTTTCTACAATGGTTTTGTAAAACTCAACATCTGGAGTAACACTATTAATATTATAATTAAAATCACCAAACATGTAAGTTTCATATTGAGAAGTATTTACTAAATTATCTTCCAATATTTTATTAAATTTATTTATATTTTCCCAATTTCTTTCAGGTGGTCTATATATAGCAGAGACAAGTATTTCATTTTTATTAAATTTAACAATTATATTAATAATATTATTGTGTTCATCTGAATAATATATTGTATTTTGTAAATTTGTGAATATATATAGCAGTTCCAACTTCTTTACGAGTTGTTCTGCATGAAAATACCTTATTATAATTAACAAAATTAACTAAACTAGTATCATCCTCAGACAACCAAGTTTCAGTTAATACAATTAAGTACACAATTGTTTTCAAACTTTCCAAAATAAGTGATATTTCTTCTATTTTATTCTTTAAACTTCTGACATTTAAATAAAGTATTTTGAGTGAATCTTTGTTTTGAAAATTAATTTGAGACACATAATCACAAAAATCTTTTACACAGATCTGCAGTGGTAAAATAAAATCTTCATTATTTTTATTTAACATTTAATCTAGTCAGAACTTTGATAATTTTACTATTTTCTGATTTCCTTATCAATATTTTACCTTCCTTAATCCATGCAAACTTTATTTGTTTTTCTCTTTTCATATCCCTAGCCTTTTTAAATAACAAACTGAAATACGAGGTTAATTTTTCATTTATGAATATTGCTTTGGCATTATCTTTATTTTGGTAAGTTTCAAAAATAGCCATATTTAATTTTTCTTTATTTTTCTTTTTCTCTTTATTTTTGTTCATTATTTGCTTTTTTCTGGCTCACCTGAATTTTTAGATATATTTTTTTTACTTCTATAACAATATTTTCTATGCTTTTAATGCTCCGCTTTTAAATACATACCAAGACTTTTGACCACAGTTGTGATTTGCTCAGTTGTTGAAATGCCAGTTATATCCTCTATTGCAGTGAATTCCAATTTGTTACATAAACTTTTTCGTTTCATCTTTTCCATTTCAATAGAATTATGTTCAACTTTATCTCTTAACTCTTTATTATCATTTTTTAGTGATATATTTTCTTCAATTAAGTTATCCATTAATGTTTTGATATAAATAACTTCATTTTGTAGTTCTTCAAATTGCATGTCATGCGTGGTTAACTTTTGTGTTATTTCATCCAGTTTTTTTACTATTACTTATTACTGCTATTACTTATGTTACTTGTTACTACACTTTTATTGAGATTACTCAGGTTAAAATTATTCGATCCAACACCATATTCAACTACTATGTTAAAACCACTCTAACATATGGTTGTGAGTCATGGCTGTTAACGAACTCCATCAAGAATAAGCTGCAAATCTTCATAAACAAACACCAAAGAATAATATGCATTTTCTGGGACTTAGCAAATGAAGAACCCCTAACAAAACAAATAACCAGGAGAAGGTGGAAATGGATCGGGCACACATTGAAGCAAAATAAAAATAAGATAACCAGAGTTTCGCTATGTTAGACTCCATAAGGAGGTTCTAGATCTAGAGGTAGACCCAGAATGTCGTGGAAGCGAACTGTCCAAGGTGAAATAAGCAGATGCAATTTGTCCTGGAGCTTGATTGAAGAAAAAGCGTTAAGCAGGGAAGATTGGATTGCTCCCTAGTGGAGTAACGGGGAAAAAAAGGTTTCCTTTGTTTTGAATCAATGAAAACTTAAAGAAAACTAACCTAAACTACTTTGTTTTGTTCAAAATACTTGAGAAATGCTTACCATTTTATATCTATCTCAAAAATTCTATTTTAGATTTATTTTATAAATTTTAGGAACTTCTACATTGTATTGACATGTCTAGTTGCTATTGTGTAAAATTAACTCAACTTTTGTATTAAACAATTTTAAATATTTTGAGAATGTTTTGTAAATAATATTAGTTTATAAGGAACTTAACTTTTTAATTATTTAAGAAAATAATAAAACTTAAAAAGAAAATTTTATAAGGATTATTTAAGCTTCGTGACTCTTATTATCTCCGTACTTTTAGCTTATTGTAAAGGTATACATAATATTTGCCCAACAATTATCTACAAAATCAAAAGATTTAAAAAGGGATCCGAATAATAAAATATAAGGATAACGTATAATTATGTATAATTTATCTATGTATGTTTAACTTTGCTTTAATTCTGTTGATAAATAATTGAAATGATTTTTAATGCATATGTCTCCATACTAACATATTTATTTGTATGTTCATACATGTACTTCATAAAGAATAATTGGATTTTTAATTGTACCTTGAGGATAAGCTTTATAGGCAATTTGAAGTGTTTGGCAAAAAGAGGAAATAAGATCAGTATATTAAAAGACAATAATAAATAAAAACAGGCCAGAATGTAAACCAACGGTTTTTAAAAGCGCACATTACCAAAAGATAATATAAAACTGTTTAGAATTGTGACGCTGCACCAAAATTTGAAAATTTCATATAATAAGAAAAAATGTGAAAATAGGACTTTTTTGCTAATTTTGAGGGGTTGTAAGTCCGGAACTCTAAATAACTAAGAATAACCGTTAACACGCGCAAAAATATATTATCGAAGCTTTCATTTTTAGGTCTTGCCGTGTACAGGTATCTTAAGTTACACTTAGATACCTGTACACGGAAAAATTGTTAGGAAACTGAGCTATAAATTGTTAGGAAACTAACAATTTTTCAAAAGTGACGTAAAAAAATTTCAGCTTCTTAGCTCCTTTGGTTTTGATTTATATTGTAGACGGACAGACATACATGGCTTAATCGACTGAGAATTCCTTTCTGAGCCAATCCATACCCTTGAGTCTAGATCTAGCTCGACTCCTTTAAGATGTCACAAATGTAATGGCAAATTTATTATACTCTTTAATACATGTTTATACCAGTATAAACATAACTAGTAAGGACTTTGTTGGTTACGAAATCAGGGTTTTAATAATTTGTTTAGCAAGCGTTTGGAGACCGCATCTTCCGTGATTTTAAATTATTTTATGTTGAAATGAGTATGTAAAAAATAATTAGAAAGACTTAGAGTTGCTTGCAAAATCAGGTTTCTACGTTTTTTCCAGATCCGACACTTTGTTACGAATAATAATATCCTTTAATTAGAATAGTTACGAATTATTAGAATAGTTACGAATTAGTTACGAATAATAATATCCTTTAAAAAAATATCCTTTCTAATTCAGGATCTGGCATATATATATTATATCAAATCATATTAGATAAGTCCTTTAATTAGAAATAAGACCTTAAGGCGTTATTTCACATTCGTATGAGAAATAAAACCTTTTCATCTAAATGCGAAACGAGGAAGAGAGTAAAGTAGACTGTGTCAACTCCACGATACCCGTATGAACGTAAAATATGCTGTTTCCATAAAACTTGATCGTCATTTACAAAATTTCAGATATTTTATCACCAAATTTACAAAATTTCAAATGTTTTATCACCGAGATATATTTATGAATATTTTGGAGTTGATTAAAGCTAACCGAACTAGTTGCACCAGCACAACCAAATTTTACAAAATTTATTACCCTAAAACTTCATCATCTTGTAATATTTCAGATGCCTAGCTTCATTAACTTCCAAGATGTGCAAGCTATCTGAACCTGCTGCTCTGGCACAACCAAATTTTACACAAGTTGTTAGTATACAATTCGACATCTTTTCAAAAAATTTCGGATACCTAATCTCAATACGCGTTGAGTTTTTTTCATTTAAAAAGAGAAGTTGTATGGCAGCTACTCGAACCTATGGCAACTACTGCACCAGGACAACCAAATTTTACAGAAGTTACTGCAATAAAACTTGATTACCTTTTGTAATATTTCCAATTCAAGGAACAACTTAGTCACAAAAGTGGACACATCTGTACACATTTAAAAACAAATAAGTAAAAACATATCGACGCCGTTTCTACATCATATATATGTTTCTAAAATGAACACAGATGTAGTAAATGTTACGTAAAAATCTAGTAATATTATTACGAGATCATTAGTAACACATATATTAGTAATATTTTACAGACATAAATGAACTTTTTTACTACACAAAGTGTACCAATTTTATTTAGTAAACAAGTAAATGTAACAGTAAGTCGATGCAACCGACTTATTAATACCCTACACCTCAATAATTCGAATTAAATTAAAAATCCATAAGTTTTTTTGGCAGCTGCTTGAACTTCTTCCCTTTTGTGTCTTATTCAACTCGAATTTCAGGAAAGTAAACGAGGCATCCTCTTCGGATATGCTTAACACCTTTGTAAAAAACTTTAAGTTTCTATCTTTATTAATTTCGAAGATTGTTAGTCCTTGGGAGGTGTGTGTCAGCTACCCGAATTCCCGCTCCAATTCATCGAATCCATCTCAGGAACATAAAGAAAACATGCCAGAATACTATTGTATTAAATTTAAAGGTTCTACTTTTGTTGGTTTTGGAGATATGCTCGTTGCTCTTGTGCTCGTCCGGAAGTTTCCAAAATACGAACCCATGGCTAAAATTCTTTCAAATGTCAGTTTCCAATTTTATAGAAAACGAAACATAACAGAACACCTTTGTACTAAAAATAAAAGTTCTATCTTTGTTGGTTGTGGAGATATACTCGTTTGGTCTGGGGCTTGTCCGGAAGCTTCCAAGATTTGAACCCATGGGCCAAATCCTCACAAATTTCAGAAACATAAATCAAACATGAAGGAACACCATTCTGCCTAATTTAAAGGTTATATCTTTGTTGCTTTTGGAGATAATATCATTTGCTCTGGGGCTCGTACGGAAGCTTCCAAAATCCGAACCCACTGACCAAATCCTTTTAAATTTCAGAGACCTAAATCAAACATGAAAGAACACCATTCTGCCAAATTTAAAGGTTATATCTTAGTTGGTTTTGGAGATAATCCATTTGCTCTGGTGCTCGTTTGGAAGCTTCCAAAATCCAAACCCATAGACCAAATCCTCTTAAATTTCAGAGACATTAATCGAACAGGAAGGAACATCATTGTACAAAATTTGAAGGTTCTGTCTTTGTTGCTTTTGGAGATAATCTCGTTTGCTCTGCGGCTTGTCCGGAAGCTTCCAAGATTTGAACCCATGGGCCATATCCTCTTAAATTTCAGAGACATAAATCAAACGGAAAAAATATCATTGTAAAAATTTAAAGGTTCTATCTTTGTTGGTTTTGGAGATAATTTCGTTTGCTCTGGGGCTCGTTCGGAAGCTTCCAAAATCCAAACCATTGGACCAAATACTCTTAAATTTCAGAGACATAAGTCGAACGGCAAGGAATATCATTGTACAAAATTTGAAGGTTATATCTTTATTGGTTTTGGAGATAATCTCATTTGGTATGATGGTCGTTCGCAAGCTTCCAAAATCCGAACCCATGAGCCAAATCCTCTCAAATTTTAGAGATCTAAATCAAACATGAGAGAACACCATTCTGCCAAATTTAAAGGTTATATCTTTGTTGTTTTTAGAGATAATCTCATTTGCTCTTGGGCTCCTTAGGAAGCTTCCAAAATCCAAACCCATATACCATATCCTCTTAAATTTCAGAAACATAAATCAAACGGAAAAAACATCATTGTAAAAAATTTAAAGGTTCTATCTTTGTTGATTTTGGAGATAATCTTTTATCTTTGTTGATTTTGGAGCTCTGGGATTCGTTCGGAAGCTTCCAAAATCCAAACCCATGGACCATATCTTCTTAAATTTCAGAAACATAAATCAAACGGCAGGGAACATCATTGTACAAAATTTAAAGGTTCTATCATTGTTGATTTTGGAGATAATCTTGTTTGCTCTGGGGTTCGTTCGGAAGCTTCCAAAATCCAAACCCATAGACCATATCCTCTTAAATTTCAGAAACATAAATCAAACGGCAAGGAACATCATTGTACAAAATTTAAAGGTTCTATCTTTGTTGATTTTGGAGATAATCTTGTTTGCTCTGGGGTTCGTTCGGAAGCTGCCAAAATGAAAACCCATGGACTAAATACTCTTAAATTTTAGAGACATGAAAGAACACTACTCTGTCAAATTTGAAGGTTATATCTTTATTGGTTTTGGAGATAATCTCATTTGCTCTGGTGCTCGTTCGGAAATTTCCAAAATCCAAATTCATGAACCAAATCCTCTCAAATTTTAGAAACTTAAATTAAACATGAAAGAACACCACTCTGTCAAATTTGAAGGTTATATGTTTATTGGTTTTGGAGATAATCTCATTTGCTCTGGTGCTCGTTCGGAAGTTTCCAAAATCCAAACCCATGAACCAAATCCTCTCAAATTTTAGAAACTTAAATTAAACATGAAAGAACACCACTCTGTCAAATTTGAAGGTTATATCTTAATTGGTTTTGGAGATAATCTCATTTGCTCTGGTGCTCGTTCGGAAGTTTCCAAAATCCAAACCCATGGACCAAATCCTCTCAAATTTCACAGAATTAAATTAAACATGAAAGAACACCACTCTGTCAAATTTGAAGGTTATATCTTTATTGGTTTTGGAGATAATCTCATTTGCTCTGGTGCTCGTTCGGAAGTTTCTAAAATCCAAACCCACGGACCAAATCCTGTTAAATTTTAGAGACTTAAATTAAACATGAAATAACACAACTCTGTCAAATTTGAAGGTTATATCTTTATTGGTTTTGGAGATAATCTCATTTGCTTTGGTGCCCGTTCGGAAGTTTCCAAAATCCAAACCCATGAACCAAATCATCCCAAATTTTAGAGACTTAAATTAAACATGAAAGAACACCACTCTGTCAAATTTGAAGGTTATATCTTTATTGGTTTTGGAGATAATCTCATTTGCTCTGGTGCTCGTTCGGAATTTTCCAAAATCCAAACCCATGGACCAAATCCTCTTAAATTTAAGAGATATAAATAAAACATGAAATAACACCACTCTGTCAAATTTGAAGGTTATATCTTTATTGGTTTTGGAGATAATCTCATTTGCTCTGGTGCTCGTTCGGAAGTTTCCGAAATCCAAACCCATGGAGTAAATCCTCTCCAATTTAAGAGACTTAAATTAAAATTGAAAGAACACCACTCTGTCAAATTTGAAGATTATATCTTTATTGGTTTTGGAGATAATCTCATTTGCTCTTCTGCTCGTTCGGAAGTTTCCAAAATCTAAACCCATGGACCAAATCCTCTCAAATTTTAGAGACTTAAATTAAACATGAAAGAACACCACTCTGTCAAATTTGAAGGTTATATCTTTATTGGTTTTGGAGATAATCTCGTTTGCTCTGGGGCTCGTTCGGAAGCTTCCAATATACGAATCCATGGTTCAAATTCTTTTAAATGTCAGTTTCCAATTTTATAGAAAGGGAAACATA
Source organism: Poecilobothrus nobilitatus (assembly GCA_947095535.1). Taxonomy (NCBI): domain Eukaryota; kingdom Metazoa; phylum Arthropoda; class Insecta; order Diptera; family Dolichopodidae; genus Poecilobothrus; species Poecilobothrus nobilitatus. The sequence goes on along the minus strand of CAMUPU010000002.1, from coordinate 1,040,497 downwards.
ACAGCACACTCTTGTACTAAAAATAAAGGTTCTATCTTTGTTGGTTGTGGAGATATACTCATTTGCTCTTGTGCTCGTTCGGAAGTTTTCAAAATTTAAACCCATGGACCAAATCCTCTCAAATTTTAGAGACTTAAATTAAACATGAAAGAACACCACTCTGTCAAATTTGAAGGTTATATCTTTATTGGTTTTGGAGATAATCTCGTTTGCTCTGGGGCTCGTTCGGAAGCTTCCAATATACGAATCCATGGTTCAAATTCTTTCAAATGTCAGTTTCCAATTTTATAGAAAAGGAAACATAACAGCACACTCTTGAACTAAAAATAAAGGTTCTATCTTAGTTGGTTTTGGAGATAATCTCATTTGCTCTGGTGCTCGTTCGGAAGCTTCCAAAATCCAAACCCATGGACCATATCCTCTTAAATTTTAGAGACATAAATAAAACATGAAGGAACACCACTCTGTCAAATTCGAAGGTTATATCTTTATTGGTTTTGGAGACAATCTCATTTGCTCTGGTGCTCGTTCGGAAGTTTCCAAAATCCAAACCCATGGACCAAATCCTGTTAAATTTCAGAGACATAAATCGAATGGGAAGGAACATCATTGTACAAAATTTAAAGATTCTATCTTTGTTGGTTTTGGAGATAATCTCGTTTGCTCCGGAATCATTCGGAAGCTTCCAGAATCCGAACCTTCGAATTTAGCCTTCCTTTTGGAATTAGTAACCTACTATATAAATTTCATCAAGATAGCTTTATTAGTTTTTGAGTTATCGTGCGAACGGACGGACGGACGGACATCGTTAAATTGACTCAGGAGGTGATCCTGATTCAGAATATATATACATGTCCATATCTAACTCGCTTCCTTTTGGTGGTTATAAACACCATACCAAAGTTAATATACCCTATACTTTAGGTGTAGGGTATAATAAGTTACAAATTTTGTTACCATATTAAAACAATGTTTCTAAATTGAACCTAAAAGTTACTGTTACGTTTTAAAATTACTGAAAATTACCATAACAAAACAATGTTATATTAAGTATAGACATCGCATATTAATTTACGATGAAACGCCATTTTTGCAACATAAACAAGATAAATACGAAAACTCGTCAGGTAATTTCTTAGGAAAGTTGACATATCCATTTACTTGCCAAATTAAATTATTTATGGCGTTTTTTTTCTATGTGTATATATATTATTCTTCAGTTAATATCGAAAATGATTCAGAGACAATAATTGATGAAAAGATGACATTGAACTAAATATCAAAACAATATAATATTATCTGTAATGACGATGACAACGAATCAGATAACGAGTTAGAATCTGAATTACAATTTTTAGAAGAATTGAAGAATTTGGCAATTGAATATCAAATTAAACATTTAACTTTGAATAAACTTGTAAATAAATATTTTATCAAATCATAGAATAGATTACTTGCCTAGACAGAGTAGAACAATTTTATCAACCCCTAAAAATGTACATTTTTCTAAGATGGGTTCAGGTGAATTTTGCTTTAATTGTTTTAAAAAAAGTCCTTGTTGAATTAATTCAATGTTATTTTTCTGATTTGACATATTCATAACACTTCAATTTAATTTTTAATATTGACGGATTGCATTCACAACATCAATTTTGGCCTATTCTTTTAATAGTCAAAGAAATCCCTCAAATGATGCCAATACCGGTAACAATTTATATGGTGAAATAAAACTTCTTCTGGAAAATCGGTTTTCTTTCTTTGTGAAATGTGAAATTTTAGAAAATGGTCTGAAAGTTAGAGAATTTTTTATGACATTAAAAGATGTTTTATTAAAGGTATTGTTTATGGATTAAAATGTTTAAACCTTTGTTAGTTTACATCTCAAATTTTTATACGTTCGGTAAATTTTAATGGATATCACGGATGTATAAAGTGTTCCACAATAGGCGAATTTGACAGAAAAGCTTACCATATGAGCTTTTCCCGCATAGATCTCGGGCTAAGAACAGATGCTATTTTTGTTAACTTTTGTCAAAATTTAAATTTGATATTCAACCAACTCAAATAGAAGTTATAAAAATAAACAAGACTTTTTTGAAAGACCATTTAAATCATCACATATTCATATTTACGGAACCTTTATACCAAATTTAACAACATACAATCTTATATGTAATTTAAAAGATATTCAATGTAATCTTTTGGGTTTACCATACAAAACACAAAACAATTTTTTTTTTCAATGATTCACACTTCAGGTTTATGCAAATAAACTTTGTTTTATTACATTCATACATAAGTACGTATGTACAGAAATTATATATATATAGATAACGCAAGCAGAACAAAAAATGTCAATAACAATTCTCGAAATTTTTTCAGATTTCAAGTGCCCCATTTGCTCTCTAATTTTTTCCTATGCCATTTTTCTCTTTCTCAATAGTTCTTTTAAAAAAATATCCTCGTCAATATTTGATTCTATTTTAATTTTAGATATGTAGGTACATACATGATAAATATTTTTATTAATTTTTTTTTTTTCTTCAAAAACTTTAAAACTTCTTTTTAGAAGAATGCATTTGAATAAAAGACAATATTGCCATATCATTTGTATGATTCACGAAATTTGTTTTGAAACTAAAGTTTTAAAATTTTGTTAAGTATTTATTTTTACCTATAATTTGTACAACTCGAAACCCTTATTAGATTATTTACCATTATAAAACTATTTTTAAAACTATTAAGGTAGTACTCGAATTTAGCAAAAATACACGACAACAAATCTTAAATACATGTATTCTTCGTTTCACACAACTTTAGTCTAAAGTCGTAAACAATTAAAATATTTCAAAAATTACTTTGTTATTTATAATTATAATTAGAAATAAAGAAAAAAAAGAATTCACTTTAAAAATACCCTATTATTACAAATGGTATAATAAAATCTATTTATAATGTTTGTGTTTTTATATTTCAAAACTGGTTAGAAGAGTTGTCTATCAATAATTTTGGTTGTATTTCTTTGTTTTTAATTTTAAATATTTTATTTATTTTAAAAAATAATGCAAAAAACATATTTTAACATTTTTCTTTCAATCTAACAATTTCGCATAAATAGTTTTTAATATCTTTTGTATTTAAATAAAATAATATGTAAAAAAAATATTTTTTAAAATATGCATTTTGGACTGTTATAATATAAAAGTAAATTGCTGGAATAAAAAAGAAACCCGAACCTCAAATTTCCCAGATTTTTATTCAACCTTATTCCAGCAATTTACTTTTATATTATAACAGTCCAAAATGCTTGCACTAGCAATTCACTTTTATATTATAACAGTCCAAAAAGCTAAAGTTTTGGAATCAATTTTATTTTCTACTTTTTAGGGGGCGAATTCGGTTTTGCTAAAAGCATATTTTAAAAAATATTTTTTTTACATATTATTTTATTTTATACTTTTTAGTTTTAAATGAAACACATATGTATGTAATTTAAATTTTAAAAAGTATGGAATATTTTTTATTCACACATACATTAATTATTGTTTCTGATATAAAATACGTTTTACAATTTTATACCAAATGTTTAAGTAAATTAAGAGATGTTAAATCGATTCCATTACAGCAAGAGTAAAAATTTTTTATTCCAGTATGTAATTCATAAATAATGAAAGTACCTCGCAGGGTAAAATATGTACCAAAATACTGTGATTATAAATATTACAATCCAATTTTAGTTGAAGCAATATTTCTAACAGGTATGAAAATGATATAATGTATTTTACTGTATATTTTTATAGTATAGTTATTGTAGTATATCGTATATCCAAACAAATATCAAACCTTGAACACCTACCTAGTACCTACCTAATAGCTTAATAAGATCATGCAGTAAAAATTGTTGACAAATATCTTGATTTAAATTATAAACAAATGGAGCGGAACAAAATAATTTAGGAAATAGTTTAACATAATATTATGTGTATCCAGCCATTGGTGCAATGGTTGACGCACCGCTTCTCATTCATAAAGGAATGAGAGGTCTCTGGTTCGATTCCCGGCTGGGTACAATAATTATAATATAAAAAAAAAATATTCATATATCGCAATATGTAAATACTTTATATATCATTATATCACGTACACCCCACATTCCTACCAGGAAACAGGGGTTATATAGCTACCTGGCACATTTATGTACCACGGTACCTGAATATAAATAAATAAATAAATATATTATGTACATACGTACGTACATATTTACATACGTAGTTTTAATTTTTTGTGTTGGCAAAATTTTGTTTGTAAATCATAATGCGTAAAAGCATAATTTTGTAATGATCTTTACTTTTTATATTCTTTACTATGTACAAAAATAATATTATGTATGTATGTAGTTTGATTTGGCAATTGGAATTATTTTGAATAAAATTTTATTTGTATATCTATATATACAATATACATAATAAATGTTCCTAAATAAAACACATAAAACATTAATTTTTAACGATATGCATATTCAATATGTAATAAAGAATGTTGACAACAAATATTATGATTTAAATCCTAAACAAATGTTTGAAAACAAAATAATTTAGCAACATATATATTTTGTGTTTTGATAAATCCTAATACAAAACACATGTCCACATCAAGATTGATTGAACTAAATTATTATAGGAGGAAAGATCAAATAATATGTGTATATTATACATCTATAATATAATACACAAGATGTTGGCGAGACCTTGCCAACATGTAAAAAAATATATTTTATATCTATAATAAAACCCTCACACTGAATAAACTAAACTGGCAATGATGATATTTCTGTATATTTATTTAATAATTTAAAATTTTATAACCAGAGACACAAATCTTTGACTCAAAGTATTATCAAGAGACACAAACCGTTAATTAAAAATATAAATAAATTTAGTAAATATTATTACCAGAGACCAAATTTTCCACTAGAAGTATTATCAGAGACACAAACCGTACATTAAAAGTTAGTACAGTCAAAAAAGGAGAAGTACATACTTAAAAAACACATTTTCAATAAAAATAAATTCAGCAAATTTTTAATTTTTAAATTTGACCGCCACATCCATTATGAACTGGTCGCAGCAGTAAATTAAAAATAAATTATTAATCTTCTGTTGGCGTTTTCAATCTTTGTTTTGGAAAAAATAAAAATAGGTGAAAAGAGCAAAGTTTATAATAAGTCTCATATTTATAAGAAAAAAATAATAGGCCGATTTTATTCTTGATTTTGTTTTCATTAGTATAAAAGCTGGTAAAAGCTTCGTAACAGACTTTAAATTAGTTTTCTTTATTTAGGTTGAAATTTAGATTTTTAACATAAAACATAACATAAAATATTCGAAATTTTTTTATTAATATAAAATTCGGCAGACTTAGCTAATTATATTTCATAACAGAAATCAGAAACTTACTAAATATTATAGAAATGGATATTTATTTTTCTTAAAAAAAAAGAAAAAATAACATAGAAAATATCATTTTAGAAGCCTTCTCTCACAATAGATTCATAATTTTGTACTAATTTATTATTAGACCATTAAATTAAAAAGCTGTCGAAAACGACCGTCACAAAAAAAAGCCCCCGAAAATTTATGAAATTTCATTATCAGAGACATGAATCTTTTATTAAATACACCAAAAACCTCTTCCAAAGTAGATTTAAATAAAATAAATTCAGCAGATTTTTTTCAAGCAAAAAAGAAAACAAGTAAAAGTAACAGTAAGTCGATGCAACCGACTTATTTATACCCTACACCTAAAATTAAATTAAAAATCCATAAGTTATTTTAGTTAGGTACTTAATATACCTAAGCTAAAAAAATACATGTAATAATCCCTCCCTTAATACAGCTAGTAAGGGAGTCTGTATGATAACGTAAATGTTTTTGAATCTATAGAAATTGTGCAATTGCACAGGGGATTTTCTAGTAAAATTTTATTAAAAAAATGTTGATAAATACAGTTAACAAAAAAAAAAATGTACGTACACGAATTGGATTCGAACCAAATTACTCTTACTTTCAAAACCTGTACACTCTCCTCTGCACTATACAACGATTAAATGTTTAATGAACATATTACGATATTACGAACACAAAATCTTAAATTTTAACCATGCATATTCAATATGCATTAAAGAATGTTGACAGCAAATATTTTGATTTAAATACTAAACAAATGTTGTAAACAAAATAACTTAGCAACATACATAAAAATATTGTATGTATGGATTGTGTTTTGCTAATTATGATAATACAAAACACCAGGAAAGATCAAAAATATTATGTGTATGTTTGTATGCATGAATAAGAGATAAAAATGTAAGTTTTAAATTCATATAGGTATACAAAATATATACATATTTTATTCAAAAAATGTTGATGAATAGATAGTTAAAAAAAAAAAAAGTTGCGTGTGAACTGGATTCGAACAACATGACCCCACTTTTGAAACCTGTACACTTTCCTCTGCACCATTCAACACTTATAATTGTTGCTAACAGATTACGAAGATAATAAAAAGCGTGACAGAATGACAAATAAATAAATAAATAAATAAATAAATAAACCGACACCCACGAGTTAATATAAAAGCATATAATAAAATTGAAGTAAATCAAATAATTATATATAATAACATGGTAACACTATATAAAAAATTTTCTTCTGATTTCTTAAGTATTCTATTTTGGATGGACTAATTATGTGTTGATCAAGTGTCTATAATGTTTATCTATGTATGCGTTAGAATTTAATATTTTTCTTTTTATATCAATAAAAATGCATGAGTAGTTTTTATTTAAAATGAAAAAAAAAAAATATGTGACTGTTAACCCTAGTGACTTGTGCTTTTTTTGTAAAATTTTCTTTCAAAATATAGTTTCTGACATTATGGGTTAAAAGAATTTTAACGTAAGAAATTTATAAAGAAAATTTAAATTTAAATTTGAGCGGTAAGTTATCCAATGTGTATAACTTGAATTTTTTTATTAAAATAAGTTAATTTTTTTATAGAAGTGAAAAATTAAAAGTTATTTTACAAGTTTAATAAAAAGTTAAAATTAAGTTCATATACATATGCGAAATATATAATGCACAAGTTCTTTTGTTCTTAATCATTCATCAATCAAGAAGTTGGAACATAATTTCTATTCAAAAAGTAAGAAAACATTTTTTTTATTATTGTTTAGAATTTGTTTCCAAATTTTTTGATTGTCTCAATTATTTTATTCATTAACTTGTTGCAAACCTTATAATTAAAAATTTCTATTGTTTTGACTCTTTTATTTATCTACATACTTTTATTATCTTTTCCATCTATTTTGCTTTCATTAGCATGAACGTATAATATATTCATCCTCTGTTTAGAATGTTTCAAAATATAAAATCAGATTTCCTGCGCCACATGCAAAACTAGTAGGCTGAATTTTAATGGAAGGCATTACAGATTACCAAAGGATAGCAGCTTGTTTGATATATGGACTTCAAAATGTATATATTTATCTTATAATTTTGTTTTACAATAGTTTTTTATGCCGAATGGAAAGTTTAATTGAATTCAAGGCTTTTTTTTTATTTTGAAACTTCAAATCGGCTTTTTCCCTTTTTTTAAAATATAGCATCAATAAAAATTAAATTAGGTCAAAGTTTTCAGATAAAATTATAATTTTTTCATCCAGTATAGAATTTTATACAGCACACGAGTTTTTAATCTTACATACCTTATTTATAATCTGTTTACAAAATTCCTAAATTGATAAAAAAGAAATAAAAAATTTACCCTCAGAGGTTAACATTTCGATGGGTATTTATAAAATGTAAAATTTTCTAAGCAAAGAAAAAATTAATATGCATATACATATACATAAATATATACATGTATCTATGTATATATGGCTGGCTATACTACTCTATAGTCTATACCCTCCATTCATTAATCATTTTTTTGGTTACTTCTTTTTATAAATAGTAAATTGACTGAAAATAAAAAAAAATATAAACTATTCATAAAATATATGAAATGAATAGAAAAAAAAAATAAATCTAACAGCCTAACACAACACCAAACAACACATATCAATAACATCTTAAATAAAAATAAGCCTTTACATTGTGACTTGTTTGATTTTTCGTTAGAAAAATAAAATAAATAAATTTGAAGAATGAAGAATGAGAAAGAACAAGCAAAAATAATATGTTCATTTTTTTAATTCAATGTTTTTCTCTTTCTTTGGGGCACTACAAATTAAAAAAAATTGTGAGAGATTTGTTGTTCTACTTGCGTTATCAATATATATATAATTTCTGGTATGTATTTACATACCCATTTCTTTTATATTATTATAGTATTACAATATTGTCATATTATAAAATAAATACAAAAACAAGTAAATGTAACAGTAAGTCGATTCAACCGACTTATTTATACCTTACACCTAAAAAATTTAAATTAAATTAAAAATACATAAGTTATTTTAGTTAGGTATTTAATATAAGCTAAAAAAATAAATGCTTTTACAAACCTTTGTACAAAATTTCAGGTTTCTATCTTTATTAATTTTGAAGATATGCTTGTTAGGTCTTGGGCAGTGTGTAAAGGCACCCGGACCACCTCCCCAATTCATCCCAAATTTTAGAGATGTTATCAGAACAGGGTAGAATACTCTTATATCAAATTGCTTGTTCGATCTTGGGAGTTCTTGAAGATACCCGAATATTGGGAGTTCGATCTTGGGAGTGTGGGAGATACCCGAACAACCATTCCAATTCTTATGAAATTTTAGGCAAATCAGGGATTCAGGAAACAACACCCTCGTATCAAATTTGCAGTTTCTATCTTTATTAATTTCGAAGATATGTTTGTTCGGTTTTGGGAGTTGTGTGGGAGGTACCTGAACAACCACTACATTTCATCTCAAACTTTAGGCAAATCAGGGATTCAGGAAACAGCACCCTCGTATCAAATTTTTTAACTTTATTAATTTCAAAGATATGTTTGTTCGGTTTTGGGAGTTGTGTGTGAGGTACCTGAACAACCACTCTAATTCATCTCAAATTTTAGGGATATCAGGGATTCTGGAAAACACATCCTCGTACAAAATTTTAAGTTTCTATCTTTATTAATTTCGAAGATATGCGTATTCGGTTTTGGGAGTTGTATGGGAGGTACTCGAACCCATGGACTGATTTTGTCCAGATTCGAACTTAGCCTTGTTTACAATGTTGCTACTTTAGAAACAATGCTACCATTTTAAAAAATAAGTTACAATTTGGTAATTTCTTGTTACATTGCAGAATAAAACTGGAAACTTTGTTTTTAAAAATTTGTACATTTTGACAGTTTTTTGACACGCAAAGTCTAGTTTGACACCATTTTGAAACAATGCTCCAACCTTGGTCACACAATGTGACCATTTTCAAAATAAAGTTATAATTTGGTAACTTCTTGCCACCTTACTAATAAGACTGGAAACTATGTTTTTTAAAGTTTTTAAATTTTTACACATTTTGGACACGGAATGTGAAAAAAAATTATTAATACTTGTAAATTATACAACTGAATTAACTAATAATAAAGAAGAAAACAAAAGGTAATGAATACACCTAAATGTGCATTCTTATAGAAAATTTTAATGAAAAATTTTTACTTTATAATTTCCTAATATGGGTCTATGATGATTCATTTATATACGTTAAAACTTAAAGTCCTTTAAAGCTTTAAGTCCTTTTTTATTTTTTTTCTTTTTATTTTCAAGAGCTCGCATTTTCAAGTTTTTTATTTCATACATACTGCGCACAACTAGTTGCATTCATTACCTTTGACTATATGTAATGTACCAGTGTACCATTATGTAGCAGTAAATCTAAAGTATAAAAATGCCAAAACTGTAATAGAAACTAAAGAAGAAAAGAAAATTTAAAAAAATCTGAAAAAGTAGTACCTTAGTTTTTGGGCGCCGTTTTTTTGGGTGGGTGGAACTTTTCAAATTTTAAAAAGTTCCACCGATGCGATGGCTAGTGTAGAATTTTGTTACATGTTACATTTTTACATCTCTTTGTGAAACCCCTACCTCTTAATATTAACAAATTCAGTAATTTTTAGCACATTTACAAAAAAAATTTGAAAAAATGTGCCTATTAATTTCACTATGTCCGTCTGTTTACAAAACTTCTAAACCGTTAAAGATGGAGAAAAAAAATTTTAACCATGGCTAGGTCTCATAACAAAAATTAATATTGTAGAACATTTTTTTCACGTATCCCCCTCCATTACGGAGCTACAGACCTTCAAATTTTGAAAAAGCCTATTTTTAAATGCCTATATCTCATGTTCTATTTAACATTTTTTCAATCTGAAAACGCCTGTCCACAGGAATTTTTTTTACCTTTCTATATCGATATCAAAAATTCTAGAATTCTTTTAAATTTAGTATTTAAATTTACCGTTATGTGAAAATCAAATTTTGCATGCTTTTTCTATCTTCATAACTCGGGAACGCGTCGACTTGAAATTTTGAGGGAAGGTAGAACTTTTAGAATTAGCATAAGTTTTCACGAAAATTTTTTGGGACCACCCCCTGCTTATGACCTATTATCCTATTAGGGCTTAAAAATTGAAAATTTCCTATTTTTAAACATTTGTAGCTTAGGCACCCGTACACATTTTTCTTCGGTAAGACATACAAATTAAGGCTCCAGTAATATATTTTCACATGTGTTAACCGTTTGTTTTAGTTGTATGGGGTTATGAAGTTACAGCTCCTTAAAATTGCAAAAAAAAACCTTAATTTCAGATGCATATACCTCAGGTTCACTTTTAAAAACCGTTGGTTTACATTCTTCCTTGTTTAACCTAGTTTAAGAAATAAAGTCGCCAATATCGAAAATTCGTTTCCATATAAGACACAAAGGGAAACAATGTGTTTTCGCCATTTTTATTATATAATAAATATATAACATTAAAATATGAAAATAATTTCCTGTAAAAAATGTTTGGAAAGAAATTTCGGCATTATATTCTCACTAATATTTATATAAAGAGCTTTATTTTATTTTCAAAATACATTTACTCAATGCAGATACTAATTGTGTATCACATTTTGTTTATTGTTTATCGAAAATATTTCAATATTTTTGTATTTTATTAAACCAACGCGATGGCGCGTTAATTATTACGAAGTACTTTGGTCATTTTTATCACAAATTTTTTGGAAATAGTATTTTATATTTATCAAATTATATTTATAAATTTATGGTTTATATTGATAAACAAATTATATTTGCCCACGAATTAAAATTTATATCAAAGATTTCCTGTAAAATTAATTTTTATATTTTTAAAAAATTTGTGACCAGTTTTTTTTATAATTAAGTAATTTTGAGAAAGATTTTTTTTCGTAATTATGTGTAGTGAATATTACCACACTTTGTTTCCAAACTGTTTCCATCATTTTGGTAACATTACACACAAAATGTGTCGTCACCTGTTCGAAACAATTAGAAATTTTGTGCCGTAACGTAATAAAGCTTTTACTTTTCATATAAAATTTGTCCCCAATTTAGTCGCTACAATTTTCTTCTTTTATATAAAATCCTTATCTTAAAAAAAAGTTAATATTATCTTAATATAATAAAAGAAAGAAAAATGCAACGTATATGTATATATGTATATATCAATATACTGTTACTGGCATGTTATTCAAGCCTAAATATAATGAATTCAAATCATTATTTTGTTTTGTTAAAAGAATAAGTAAAACAATCATAATATAACCATTAACCATACTACTTAGATTCCAATTCTATTTATATTTATTTGATGCAATCTCTTAGAATGTTAAAATCAAAATATTTATATTACTGTCTACAATTTCAATAAGTAGTTGCAATAACCAAGTGACTACAAAATTTTCTTGCTAGCTCATAGATACCTATATACCTTTACAAAAATTTACTCAAATTGTAAAAAGTGGATAGTAAAATAATTCATCATGTATCAAAAAGACAAATAATTAAAAAAAAACTACATACGAAATCGAAACATACAAAAATTTAAGTAAATTGAATATTCATTTGTGTACTCGTATATACACACAATTTCAGTTTTCTGTATACCAATACCTAACTTGATGTTAATACATTATACTCGCACACAAACGCATTCATTTTGGTACCGAAAATTAAATCATAAAAATATATGCATATGTAGTGTTGTTTTTTTTCAGGTATGTTGCCCTATCCACAGTCGATGTGAATAAACTAAGAAAATATGTAGATTGTACGTACATTTATATCTACTTTTGCAAATAAACTTTTTTGTTGTAGAAAAATGCATTACGATTAGTACGATACGATAAAAACAAGAGTGTAACTCAAATATGTAGTTTAATAATGTGAATGTAATATTAACGATTATTTAACTTCATCTTAATATATATACATATAATATTATAGAATTAATAAAAAGATGGAAGTGTGCCATTTTTATGCAAAATGAATTGTTTAATAGTGAAATGAGAAATTCAAATTATATACATATGTACATATAAGAGAAAAAAAGGCAAATAATATTCAAACTCTCAAATATACACACATTTTAATATTTCAATCAAAGATCATTCATCTATTTCTAAAAGATGAGCCACTCCCAGAATGTGATCGAATTTTTTTTTGATACTCGAAAAAAGAAAAAAACAATTTCAATATAATTATATATAAAAATAATATAATTTAATTTTTATAATAAATATAATATAACAATACAATACAATATTTATTAAAATATTTTTTATTAGCCGGGCGCCCATCATGTGATGGACCTTTCCCCTAGTATATTAATAATAAAAAACTATATTTCAAATTATAGTTTGAACTATAATATTATTACACCCACATCAGAACCGTATTATAATTGCTCCTCATTTTGAAAAACATAGAAATAAGCTTGATATATAGAGTATATTCATAATTGCTTCTCAGTTTGTAACATAACGAAATAAACTTGATGATATATGTATGTATATAAACTCAAGCATATGGATCGGATCAGAATCGCATAATTAGTCGATCAATCTTTATCGGTCTGTCTGTTTTTTTTTATCAATTTGCAGGACTATTGTGTTAACCACCAAAACTTTGGCTACAACGTTTTGATCTCTAGTCTTCGTCCGAAAATTTGAATTTTTCAGTGAAAGAAGAAATTATTTGAGTGATTTTTTTGTTTGTTGTTTTTTGCAAGTATCTATGTATATATTCTATGCATAAAATAAAATCGATCATCGCATGATTAGTAATGCAAAAAAAATTTAAAAAAATTAAAAAGAACTTATTATGCTTAAAGAACTTATTTATTTATTTACTTTGTTTTTATTTTGGCTAAGGATGGTGAGAATCATTGAAAGATATTACACGCAATACAGTTATGTGGGACTTTAAGTCACTAAAACCACCAGCCCCATCTTAAGATTAAGAATAGAAGATTAAAACTAGGCTTAAGACTAACCATTAATTATACATTAATTTAACTTTGGTCATCACAAACTCACATCATCACAATTTGAATTGTGTCGGAAAGTGGGAAATTTAAATTTGGTCATCACAGATCATCACAAATATTATTCTACTCTTCTACCCGAATATTGGGAGTTCGATCTTGGGAGTGTGGGAGATACCCGAACAACCATTCCAATTCTTATGAAATTTTAGGCAAATCAGGGATTCAGGAAACAACACCCTCGTATCAAATTTGCAGTTTCTATCTTTATTAATTTCGAAGATATGTTTGTTCGGTTTTGGGAGTTGTGTGGGAGGTACCTGAACAACCACTACATTTCATCTCAAACTTTAGGCAAATCAGGGATTCAGGAAACAGCACCCTCGTATCAAATTTTTTAACTTTATTAATTTCAAAGATATGTTTGTTCGGTTTTGGGAGTTGTGTGTGAGGTACCTGAACAACCACTCTAATTCATCTCAAATTTTAGGGATATCAGGGATTCTGGAAAACACATCCTCGTACAAAATTTTAAGTTTCTATCTTTATTAATTTCGAAGATATGCGTATTCGGTTTTGGGAGTTGTATGGGAGGTACTCGAACCCATGGACTGATTTTGTCCAGATTCGAACTTAGCCTTGTTTACAATGTTGCTACTTTAGAAACAATGCTACCATTTTAAAAAATAAGTTACAATTTGGTAATTTCTTGTTACATTGCAGAATAAAACTGGAAACTTTGTTTTTAAAAATTTGTACATTTTGACAGTTTTTTGACACGCAAAGTCTAGTTTGACACCATTTTGAAACAATGCTCCAACCTTGGTCACACAATGTGACCATTTTCAAAATAAAGTTATAATTTGGTAACTTCTTGCCACCTTACTAATAAGACTGGAAACTATGTTTTTTAAAGTTTTTAAATTTTTACACATTTTGGACACGGAATGTGAAAAAAAATTATTAATACTTGTAAATTATACAACTGAATTAACTAATAATAAAGAAGAAAACAAAAGGTAATGAATACACCTAAATGTGCATTCTTATAGAAAATTTTAATGAAAAATTTTTACTTTATAATTTCCTAATATGGGTCTATGATGATTCATTTATATACGTTAAAACTTAAAGTCCTTTAAAGCTTTAAGTCCTTTTTTATTTTTTTTCTTTTTATTTTCAAGAGCTCGCATTTTCAAGTTTTTTATTTCATACATACTGCGCACAACTAGTTGCATTCATTACCTTTGACTATATGTAATGTACCAGTGTACCATTATGTAGCAGTAAATCTAAAGTATAAAAATGCCAAAACTGTAATAGAAACTAAAGAAGAAAAGAAAATTTAAAAAAATCTGAAAAAGTAGTACCTTAGTTTTTGGGCGCCGTTTTTTTGGGTGGGTGGAACTTTTCAAATTTTAAAAAGTTCCACCGATGCGATGGCTAGTGTAGAATTTTGTTACATGTTACATTTTTACATCTCTTTGTGAAACCCCTACCTCTTAATATTAACAAATTCAGTAATTTTTAGCACATTTACAAAAAAAATTTGAAAAAATGTGCCTATTAATTTCACTATGTCCGTCTGTTTACAAAACTTCTAAACCGTTAAAGATGGAGAAAAAAAATTTTAACCATGGCTAGGTCTCATAACAAAAATTAATATTGTAGAACATTTTTTTCACGTATCCCCCTCCATTACGGAGCTACAGACCTTCAAATTTTGAAAAAGCCTATTTTTAAATGCCTATATCTCATGTTCTATTTAACATTTTTTCAATCTGAAAACGCCTGTCCACAGGAATTTTTTTTACCTTTCTATATCGATATCAAAAATTCTAGAATTCTTTTAAATTTAGTATTTAAATTTACCGTTATGTGAAAATCAAATTTTGCATGCTTTTTCTATCTTCATAACTCGGGAACGCGTCGACTTGAAATTTTGAGGGAAGGTAGAACTTTTAGAATTAGCATAAGTTTTCACGAAAATTTTTTGGGACCACCCCCTGCTTATGACCTATTATCCTATTAGGGCTTAAAAATTGAAAATTTCCTATTTTTAAACATTTGTAGCTTAGGCACCCGTACACATTTTTCTTCGGTAAGACATACAAATTAAGGCTCCAGTAATATATTTTCACATGTGTTAACCGTTTGTTTTAGTTGTATGGGGTTATGAAGTTACAGCTCCTTAAAATTGCAAAAAAAACCTTAATTTCAGATGCATATACCTCAGGTTCACTTTTAAAAACCGTTGGTTTACATTCTTCCTTGTTTAACCTAGTTTAAGAAATAAAGTGGCCAATATCGAAAATTCGTTTCCATATAAGACACAAAGGGAAACAATGTGTTTTCGCCATTTTTATTATATAATAAATATATAATATTAAAATATGAAAATAATTTCCTGTAAAAAATGTTTGGAAAGAAATTTCGGCATTATATTCTCACTAATATTTATATAAAAAGCTTTATTTTATTTTCAAAATACATTTACTGAATGCAGATACTAATTGTGTATCACATTTTGTTTATTGTTTATCGAAAATATTTCAATATTTTTGTATTTTATTAAACCAACGCGATGGCGCGTTAATTATTACGAAGTACTTTGGTCATTTTTATCACAAATTTTTTTGAAATAGTATTTTATATTTATCAAATTATATTTATAAATTTATGGTTTATGTTGATAAACAAATTATATTTGCCCACGAATTAAAATTTATATCAAAGATTTCCTGTAAAATTAATTTTTATATTTTTAAAAAATTTGTGACCAGTTTTTTTTATAATTAAGTAATTTTGAGAAAGATTTTTTTTCGTAATTATGTGTAGTGAATATTACCACACTTTGTTTCCAAACTGTTTCCATCATTTTGGTAACATTACACACAAAATGTGTCGTCACCTGTTCGAAACAATTAGAAATTTTGTGCCGTAACGTAATAAAGCTTTTACTTTTCATATAAAATTTGTCCCCAATTTAGTCGCTACAATTTTCTTCTTTTATATAAAATCCTTATCTTAAAAAAAAGTTAATATTATCTTAATATAATAAAAGAAAGAAAAATGCAACGTATATGTATATATGTATATATCAATATACTGTTACTGGCATGTTATTCAAGCCTAAATATAATGAATTCAAATCATTATTTTGTTTTGTTAAAAGAATAAGTAAAACAATCATAATATAACCATTAACCATACTACTTAGATTCCAATTCTATTTATATTTATTTGATGCAATCTCTTAGAATGTTAAAATCAAAATATTTATATTACTGTCTACAATTTCAATAAGTAGTTGCAATAACCAAGTGACTACAAAATTTTCTTGCTAGCTCATAGATACCTATATACCTTTACAAAAATTTACTCAAATTGTAAAAAGTGAATAGTAAAATAATTCATCATGTACCAAAAAGACAAATAATTAAAAAAAAACTACATACGAAATCGAAACATACAAAAATTTAAGTAAATTGAATATTCATTTGTGTACTCGTATATACACACAATTTCAGTTTTCTGTATACCAATACCTAACTTGATGTTAATACATTATACTCGCACACAAACGCATTCATTTTGGTACCGAAAATTAAATCATAAAAATATATGCATATGTAGTGTTGTTTTTTTTCAGGTATGTTGCCCTATCCACAGTCGATGTGAATAAACTAAGAAAATATGTAGATTGTACGTACATTTATATCTACTTTTGCAAATAAACTTTTTTGTTGTAGAAAAATGCATTACGATTAGTACGATACGATAAAAACAAGAGTGTAACTCAAATATGTAGTTTAATAATGTGAATGTAATATTAACGATTATTTAACTTCATCTTAATATATATACATATAATATTATAGAATTAATAAAAAGATGGAAGTGTGCCATTTTTATGCAAAATGAATTGTTTAATAGTGAAATGAGAAATTCAAATTATATACATATGTACATATAAGAGAAAAAAAGGCAAATAATATTCAAACTCTCAAATATACACACATTTTAATATTTCAATCAAAGATCATTCATCTATTTCTAAAAGATGAGCCACTCCCAGAATGTGATCGAATTTTTTTTTGATACTCGAAAAAAGAAAAAAACAATTTCAATATAATTATATATAAAAATAATATAATTTAATTTTTATAATAAATATAATATAACAATACAATACAATATTTATTAAAATATTTTTTATTAGCCGGGCGCCCATCATGTGATGGACCTTTCCCCTAGTATATTAATAATAAAAAACTATATTTCAAATTATAGTTTGAACTATAATATTATTACACCCACATCAGAACCGTATTATAATTGCTCCTCATTTTGAAAAACATAGAAATAAGCTTGATATATAGAGTATATTCATAATTGCTTCTCAGTTTGTAACATAACGAAATAAACTTGATGATATATGTATGTATATAAACTCAAGCATATGGATCGGATCAGAATCGCATAATTAGTCGATCAATCTTTATCGGTCTGTCTGTTTTTTTTTATCAATTTGCAGGATTATTGTGTTAACCACCAAAACTTTGGCTACAACGTTTTGATCTCTAGTCTTCGTCCGAAAATTTGAATTTTTCAGTGAAAGAAGAAATTATTTGAGTGATTTTTTTGTTTGTTGTTTTTTGCAAGTATCTATGTATATATTCTATGCATAAAATAAAATCGATCATCGCATGATTAGTAATGCAAAAAAAATTTAAAAAAATTAAAAAGAACTTATTATGCTTAAAGAACTTATTTATTTATTTACTTTGTTTTTATTTTGGCTAAGGATGGTGAGAATCATTGAAAGATATTACACGCAATACAGTTATGTGGGACTTTAAGTCACTAAAACCACCAGCCCCATCTTAAGATTAAGAATAGAAGATTAAAACTAGGCTTAAGACTAACCATTAATTATACATTAATTTAACTTTGGTCATCACAAACTCACATCATCACAATTTGAATTGTGTCGGAAAGTGGGAAATTTAAATTTGGTCATCACAGATCATCACAAATATTATTCTACTCTGGAAAAACTACCCATTGATATGGTGTTAAGTTTCATAATTGCAGATTCTCTTCACTTGCTAGACTTAGGATTACAAAAAAGTTATTATTGAATTATATACAATTGATATTATTGATTGATACGGAAATTATAACTTTCGAAAAAAATTGTTAGCACATGAAATGAATGTTATAAATACAAAATTGAGAGGGTACAATATTTAGAAGTTGACGTATACTATAATTTCTTGACACTTTTTTGTGCAACTACATTGTATTCTAGCGAAGTGTAACTAATAAATTTAATATTGCCCAGAAACTGTTTGTAAACTTCTATGTTTGTAAATTTGAAAAATGAACCATAAGCAAAGATCTAAATTTATTTTTACTTTTGTAAAAAAAAGAGCAAAAATATTTGTAAAGATAAATTGATATTTTCCACTAGCAATAAAAATAAATGGTTTATGACCAAAAGAGATAATATAATAGAAATTGCATAGCCTATATTGACAACGAAATCAAAATTTAAATTTAATATTCAACGAACTCAAAAAGAAGTTATAAAAATAAACAAGACTTTTTTGAAAAACCATTTAAATCATCAC
Organism: Poecilobothrus nobilitatus; assembly: GCA_947095535.1. Taxonomy (NCBI): domain Eukaryota; kingdom Metazoa; phylum Arthropoda; class Insecta; order Diptera; family Dolichopodidae; genus Poecilobothrus; species Poecilobothrus nobilitatus. Next base: position 1,021,325 of record CAMUPU010000002.1, on the reverse strand, counting down.
ATATTCATATTTACGGAACCTTTATACCAAATTTAACAACATACAATCTTATATGTAATTTAAAAGATATTCAATGTAATCTTTTGGGTTTACCATACAAAACACAAAACAATTTTTTTTCCAATGATTCACACTTCAGGTTTATGCAAATGAAACTTTGTTTTATACATTCATACATAAGTACGTATTTACATACCCATTTCTGTTATATTATTATAGTATTACAATATTGTCATATTATAAAATAAATACAAAAACAAGTAAATGTAACAAGTAAGTCGATGCAACCGACTTATTTATACCCTACACCTAAAAAATTTAAATTAAATTAAAAATACATAAGTTGTTTTAGTTAGGTATTTAATATAAGCTAAAAAAATAAATGCTTTTACAAACCTTTGTACAAAATTTCAGGTTTCTATCTTTATTAAATTTGAAGATATGCTTGTTAGGTCTTGGACAGCGTGTAAAGGCACCAGGACCACCTCCACAATTCATCCCAAATTTTAGAGACATTATCAGAACAGGATAGAATACTCTTATATCAAATTTCAAGTTTTTATATTTATTAATTTCGAAGTTATGCTTGTTAGGTCTTGGGATTTGTGTGGGAGATATCCGAACAACCATTCCAATTCTTATGAAATTTTAGACAAATCAGGGATTCAGGAAACAACACCCTCGTATCAAATTTGCAGTTTCTATCTTTATTAATTTCGAAGATATGTTTGTTCGGTTTTGGGAGTTGTATGCGAGATATCCGACCAACCACTCCAATTCATCGCAAATTTTAGGCAAACCAGGGATTCAGGAAACAGCACCCTCGTATCAAATTTCAAACTTTTATCTTTATTAATTTCGAAGATATGTTTGTTCGGTTTTGGGAGTTGTGTGGGAGGTAACCGAACAGCTCCTCCAATTCATCTCAAATTTTGGACAAATCAGGGATTGAGGAAACAACACTCTAGTACCAAATTTGAAGTTTCTATCTTTATTAATTTCGAATATATGCTTATTCGATTTTGGAAGTTGTGTGGGAGGTACCTGAAGAACCACTCCAATTCATCTCAAATTTTAGGTATATCGGGGATTCAGGAAAACACTTCCTCGTACAAAATTTTAATTTTTTTTTCTATATTAATTTCGAAGATATGCGTATTCGGTTTTGGGAGTTGTATGGGAGGTACTCGAACCCATGGACTGATTTTGTCCAGATTCGAACTTAGCCTTGTTTACAATGTTGCTACTTTAGAAACAATTCTACCATTTTAAAAAATAAGTTACAATTAGGTAATTTCTTGTTACATTGCAGAATAAAACTGGAAACTTAGTTTTTAAAAATTTGTACATTTTGACAGTTTTTTGACACGCAAAGTCTAGTTTGACACCATTTTGAAACAATGCTCCAACCTTGGTCACACAATGTGACCATTTTCAAAATAAAGTTATAATTTGGTAACTTCTTGCCACCTTACTAATAAGACTGGAAACTATGTTTTTTAAAGTTTTTAAATTTTTACACATTTTGGACGCGGAATGTGAAAAAAAATTCTTAATACTTTTAAATTATACAACTGAATTAACTAATAATAAAGAAGAAAACAAAAGGTAATGAATACAACTAAATGTGCATTCTCATAGAAAATTTTAATGAAAAATTTTTACTTTATAATTTCCTAATATGGGTCTATGATGATTCATTTATATACGTTAAAACTTAAAGTCCTTTAGCTTTAAGTCCTTTTTTATTTTTTTTCTTTTTATTTTCAAGAGCTCGCATTTTCAAGTTTTTTATTTCATACATACTGCGCACAACTAGTTGCATTCATTACCTTTGACTATATGTAATGTACCAGTGTACCATTATGTAGCAGTAAATCTAAAGTATAAAAATGCCAAAACTGTAATAGAAACTAAAGAAGAAAAGAATATTTAAAAAAATCTGAAAAAGTAGTACCTTAGTTTTTGGGCGCCGTTTTTTTGGGTGCGTGGAACATTTTAAATTTTTATGCTCAATTTAAATTCTATTACAAAATCGATGAGTACCTTTTTTAAATCATCTTGGTCCGACTTCTCATTCCGAAGATACGGGGCTCCTTACAATCTACGCTATTGCATAGACATAGATTTATGGAAATGCCTACATATATTTATAATGAATCTAAATATGTTCACAAAGTGTGGTAATCTTCTTTTTTCTTAGACAGGAATTTGACATTATAATGTCAAAAATTTTATTTCGCTAAGCTACAAAAGAGCGGTCGCGATGGCTAGTGTAGAATTTTGTTACATGTTACATTTTTACATCTCTTTGTGAAACCCCTACCTCTTAATATTAACAAATTCAGTAATTTTTAGCACATTTACAAAAAAAATTTGAAAAAATGTGCCTATTAATTTCACTATGTCCGTCTGTTTACAAAACTTCTAAACCGTTAAAGATAGAGAAAAAAAATTTTAACCATGGGTAGGTCTCATAACAAAAATTAATGTTGTAGAACATTTTTTTCACGTATCCCCCTCCATTACGGAGCTACAGACCTTCAAATTTTGAAAAAGCCTATTTTTAAATGCCTATATCTCATGTTCTATTTAACATTTTTTCAATCTGAAAACGCCCGTCCACAGGAATTTTCTTTACCTTTCTATATCGGTATCAAAAATTCTAGAATTCTTTTAAATTTAGTATTTAAATTTACCGTTATGTGAAAATCAAATTTTGCATGCTTTTTTTATCTTCATAACTCGGGAACGCGTCGACTTGAAATTTTGAGGGAAGGTAGAACTTTTAGAATTACCATAAGTTTCCACGAAAATTTTTTGGGACCACCCCCTGCTTATGACCTATTATCCTATTAGGGCTTAAAAATTGAAAATTTCCCATTTTGAAACATTTGTAGCTTAGGCACCCGTACACATTTTTTTCGGTAAGACATACAAATTAAGGCTGCAGTAATATATTTTCACGTGTGTTAACGGTTTGTTTTAGTTGTACGGGGTTACGAAGTTACAGCTCCTCAAAATTGCAAAAAAACCTTATTTTCAGATGCATATACCTCAGGTTCTGATAGGTTTCTGGATACGAATTTGAGATTTCGAGACAAGAAAAACCTTCTAGAATTAGTATAAGTTTCCTGAAAAAAATTGTTTTGTACCGCCCCCTGTTTAGACACCTGTAATTTAGGCATCTGTACAACCTGTTATTTTTAGATACCTGTAATTTAGGCACCTGTACAAATTTTTCTTCAGCAAAACATAAAAATTAATCTTCATTATATATATTTTTACATGTGCTACCTATTTTTGTTAGTTATATAGGGTTCCGGACTTACAGCCCCTCAAAATTGCAAAAACGTTTTATTTTCACATAATTTGTTATTATATGAAATTTAAAAATTTTTGTGCAAGTCACAATTCTAAACAGTTTGCATTATCTTTTGGAAATATGCACTTTTAAAAACCGTTGGTTTACATTCTTCCTTGTTTAACCTTGTTTAAGAAATAAAGTGACCACGAAAATTCGCTTCCATATAAGACACAAAGGAAAACAATGTGTTTTCGCCATTTTTATTATATAATATATAATATTAAAATATGAAAATAATTTCCTGTAAAAAATGTTTGGAAAGAAATTTCGGTATTATATTCTAACTAATATTTATATAAAAAGCTTTATTTTATTTTCAAAATACATTTACTGAATGCAGATACTAATTGTGTATCACATTTTATTTATTGTTTATCGAAAATATTTCAATATTTTTGTATTTTATTAAACCAACGCGATGGCGCGTTAATTATTACGAAGTACTTTGGTCATTTTTATCACAAATTTTTTTGAAATAGTATTTTATATTTATAAATTTATATTGATAAAAAAATTATATTTGCCCATGAATTAAAATTTGTATCAAAGATTTCCTGTAAAATTAATTTTTATATTTTTAAAAAATTTGTGACCAGTTTTTTTTATAATTAAGTAATTTTGAGAAAGATTTTTTTTCGTAATTATGTGTAGTGAATATTACCACATTTTGTTTCGAAACTGTTTCCATCATTTTTGGTACCATTATACACAAAATGTGTCGTCACCTGTTCGAAACAATTAGAAATTTTGTGTCGTAACGTAATAAAGCTTTTACTTTTCATATAAAATTTGTCCCAAATTTAGTCGCTACATAGTTACCGTGTGTACATTAAGACTAAATTTGTTAGTGTGCGAACGCAATATGTTTATTGTGTGTGGTAACTGTGACTAAATATTGCCGCTTGGACAGACGCCTAGCTTCATTAACTTCCAAGATGTGCAAGCTAACTCAATCTGCTGCTCTAGCTCAACCAAATTTTACAGAAATTGTTCGCATGTGTCACAAATTTATTATACCATTGAACATACGGGTATAATAAAGCCTTAATAAAACTTCACCAAATCTTTCGTCTTTTATATAAAATCCTTATTTTAAAAAAAAATTAATATTATCTTAATATAATAAAAGAAACAAAAAAGCATCGTATATGTATATATGTATATATCAATATGCTGTTACTACTACATGCCTAAATATAATGAATTCAAATTATTATTTTGTTTTGTTCAAAAAATAAGTAAAACAATCATAATATAACCATTAACCATACTATTTAGATTCCAATTCTATTTATATTTATTTGATGCAATCTCTTAGAATGTTAAAATCAAAGTATTTATTTAGACAGTAGTCTACAATTTTAATAAGCAGTTGCAATAACCAAGTGACTACAAAATTTTCTTGCTAGCTCATAGATCTATATACCTTTACAAAAATTTACTCAAATTGTAAGAAGTGGATAGTAAAATAATTCATCATGTACGAAAACAAAACTACATACGAAATCGAAACATACTAAAATTTAAGTAAATTGAATATTCATTTGTGTACTCGTATGTACAAACAATTTCAGTTTTCTGTATACCTATTACCTAACTTAATACATTATACTCGCACAAACGCATTCATTTTGGTACCGAAAATTAAATCATAAAAATATATGCATACTAGAGGCCCATGTTAATGTGAAGTCAAATTCTATGTTGAATCCCAATTCATATAATAGACAGTTGCAGTTTAGAAAAATAGATTATATGATAAAAATAGTTTAGATAATAGGTATTCGTAAAACATTCATAAAATGCACAAACAAAGTTTGGAGCAAAATTCAGTTAAATTTTTTTATAGGCCAAGTTGTCTGTAACAATATTGCCGTTGTTCGTTTTACCTTGCCCTAATGTAAAAAATTTAAAATCTGAAAAAGACCGTATATTTGGCGTACAATCCTTGATTAAGATTGGGTACAGAGGGCGAGAAGACCGTACAAATATTAGCACAATTCTACAAATGGTAACCCTGCATAAAATTGACATACAAAATATTTACAAATAAAAAATTATTCAAATTTAATTTTAGTTGTAAGAAAGAACTGCTCTATACTAAAATTTAAGAACTTATATGAGAAGAAATTGAATTCAAAAATGAATACAATTAGAAAATTTTTCTAATCGCTTCAAATAATATACAAACATTCCTACATAAATGCAACAATTTAATAAAAAAGTCTAAAATCAAAACAATTATATATTTGAATTTTAAAGAAACTCTGCCCGCTGGTCATACATAAGTACATACTTAGATACATATTGATTATTAATATCAGATCAATATAATTCATCATTATTTAAAATTTCAATACATATTGTGATAAATGATGATTTTTATCAATTTTTAATTTCAAAAGAAAAATCTTTATAAATACATAAGTTAAAGTACATACTACATTACATACATATAGCCAAAGAATAGTTGAGCTGTTGAGGTCGAGTCGACTCGAGAGTCGAGAGTAAAAAATAATACTCAATTTTAAAGAGAGTAAGTGAGAATGTCTTTTATAATTTTGTGTTTTTTTTTGTTATTCTGTTGTGTACGTTTTGTTACTATCGTAGGTATCATACTACTGTAATGTAAATATGAAATGTGCTGTTTATGTTTTCTTATTAATATTACGTATAGGTTTTATAGTAGAAAAATATATAGTAGGCAAAATTTAAAAATATAAGTTTATAGTTATGCGTTTGTTGCCTCCAGCTTTTATTTTAATTTCACAGACTTTAAAACTTATGTATACTTATATTTATATATATATTTGACATATTGAAATAAACTTTTTCAAAGACATCTCGATTGTAACAATATAGTTTAGAAATTTACAGAAAAATTTGCTATTAAAAATTTATTTTCTACGTTTTAGTTCAAAAAAGCTGTTTTTTAAAAAAATTTTTTTATTTATTTTATTTTATTCTATTTAGTAACGACAAATATAAGTATTAAATTGATATTTTTTTTTTCCTTGTTTAATTTTGAATTTTTACAGTTGCCCTTACTTTGATTTATATACTGCCTTGTTTTTTCTTTCTTTTATAGCATGACATTTTAATATTTCGTTTTTTTCTATCTGTTATGTGTGTAAATATCAGATGTGCACATATACATAAGAAATAGCCATTAAAAATATTTAAAAACAATCAAAGTAACATTTTTTGTTCTCTTTTTTTTCTATTCGTTTTTATTTTTCTTCCAGTATTACATTTTACTTTTTTTTTTTCTGTTATTTAGGTACGCTAAGAACTTATTTTTTTTTTTAATAAGTCACACATTTTTCACATCGACTGTGGATAGGGCAACATATCCGACAAAAAACAACATTACATCTATAATTATAATTTAGTAGTTTTCAGCCACACACTACGTACTATGAATTCCGTTTCAAGTTTTGAATATCAGTAACTACATATTTTTTACTATTTTTAACAGCTTTTTATTAACTTGGTTGGATGGATGGATGGAACAGGATGGAATCTTAGAAGCCATTTTAAACACATTTCCCGTTGAGCTAGAGACTTGAAATTTTCTTCATTAGATCAGATCCCGATGACAATACATGATTTTAAAATAATAATATCGAAAAACATTAGAGAAATTAGCTTAATTTCAAATTTTAACAGAATTTTTAACAGAATTATTACAGAACCAAAATAAAACATTTTATCTAAATTTACTAAACTCACCAATACCAATACCAATACGTATACGTAATACATAAATGTTTTTTTTTCTATAAAAGACTATTGTTTTTTATGGAGACCATTGCATTGTATGTGTACATATACATAGGTACATACTTCAAAATATGTAATAATATGTGCTTCGAAAATATTTTTGGTTTGAAAGTCATGAATTTGAAAGATATGAATGTGTAAACAAATTAATGTGCCGCACTTGAGAACACAGTGTAAAATTTAATATACATTTACTTAAAATTTAGTAAGCAAGTGTTAAATTTAAGTTTTTTTTTCATCAAATCAATTGATTTTTAGTATACATTTTTATTTATAAAAGCAATGTGTTTATTTATAATATTTATATAGATATGTGTTTTTCCTTTCTTAATTATAATTTAAATAGGGTTTTTTTTCGAAACTCTTAACATATTAAAATCGCATATTATGGCCCTAACATTGATATCTAAATTGGGAGCTGCCTTTAAATTAAGATCTATTAGGGAATGATGATCTGCACCACTAATGCCTTTTTCTGAAGTATAAAAACTAAGAATATATTTCCAATTATGTAAAAACATTAAACAACAAAAATAATATAGGTATTAAAAATAAGAAATCCAGTCTTTTTTAAAAATAGTAAATAACAACAATATTTTTCTTTTCAATAACAATAATTATGAATTAATCATAAAATATATGTTATGTACATACATACATATACATATATCTAAATCGTCTACAAAAAGCAAAATAATTTCTTTTTAATTCAAAAACATTAGCATTTATTTATTTATTTATTTATTTAATTATATCTCTAAAAGAGCTTTAGAGCTCGTACAGAGTATGTACATTACATTCTTACAAACTAGTCATTATAATAGATATAGTAATATTATTAGCAAAAAAAAAATACTTAATAACAAATGCAAGAGAATGAAAAAATATTAGAACTTCAGAAAAATCATAGCAAAATTTAAACTACATTATAGTTAATATATTTAAATAGAAGAATTCATTATTAAAAATTAAAAATTAGCAGGTGCTTCATTTGTTTATTTTTTTTTTTTTTTGTTTTTTTGCAAAGTATTTATTTAGACAGTAGTCTACAATTTTAATAAGCAGTTGCAATAACCAAGTGACTACAAAATTTTCTTGCTAGCTCATAGATCTATATACCTTTACAAAAATTTACTCAAATTGTAAGAAGTGGATAGTAAAATAATTCATCATGTACGAAAACAAAACTACATACGAAATCGAAACATACTAAAATTTAAGTAAATTGAATATTCATTTGTGTACTCGTATGTACAAACAATTTCAGTTTTCTGTATACCTATTACCTAACTTAATACATTATACTCGCACAAACGCATTCATTTTGGTACCGAAAATTAAATCATAAAAATATATGCATACTAGAGGCCCATGTTAATGTGAAGTCAAATTCTATGTTGAATCCCAATTCATATAATAGACAGTTGCAGTTTAGAAAAATAGATTATATGATAAAAATAGTTTAGATAATAGGTATTCGTAAAACATTCATAAAATGCACAAACAAAGTTTGGAGCAAAATTCAGTTAAATTTTTTTATAGGCCAAGTTGTCTGTAACAATATTGCCGTTGTTCGTTTTACCTTGCCCTAATGTAAAAAATTTAAAATCTGAAAAAGACCGTATATTTGGCGTACAATCCTTGATTAAGATTGGGTACAGAGGGCGAGAAGGCCGTACAAATATTAGCACAATTCTACAAATGGTAACCCATCATAAAATTGACATACAAAATATTTACAAATAAAAAATTATTCAAATTTAATTTTAGTTGTAAGAAAGAACTGCTCTATACTAAAATTTAAGAACTTATATGAGAAGAAATTGAATTCAAAAATGAATACAATTAGAAAATTTTTCTAATCGCTTCAAATAATATACAAACATTCCTACATAAATGCAACAATTTAATAGAAAAGTCCAAAATCAAAACAATTATATATTTGAATTTTAAAGAGACTCTGCCCGCTGGTCATACATAAGTACATACTTAGATACATATTGATTATTAATATCAGATCAATATAATTCATCATTATTTAAAATTTCAATACATATTGTGATAAATGATGATTTTTATCAATTTTTAATTTCAAAAGAAAAATCTTTATAAATACATAAGTTAAAGTACATACTACATTACATACATATAGCCAAAGAATAGTTGAGCTGTTGAGGTCGAGTCGACTCGAGAGTCGAGAGTAAAAAATAATACTCAATTTTAAAGAGAGTAAGTGAGAATGTCTTTTATAATTTTGTGTTTTTTTTTGTTATTCTGTTGTGTACGTTTTGTTACTATCGTAGGTACCATACTACTGTAATGTAAATATGAAATGTGCTGTTTATGTTTTCTTATTAATATTACGTATAGGTTTTATAGTAGAAAAATATATAGTAGGCAAAATTTAAAAATATAAGTTTATAGTTATGCGTTTGTTGCCTCCAGCTTTTATTTTAATTTCACAGACTTTAAAACTTATGTATACTTATATTTATATATATATTTGACATATTGAAATAAACTTTTTCAAAGACATCTCGATTGTAACAATATAGTTTAGAAAATTACAGAAAAATTTGCTATTAAAAATTTATTTTCTACGTTTTAGTTCAAAAAAGCTGTTTTTTAAAAAAATTTTTTTATTTATTTTATTTTATTCTATTTAGTAACGACAAATATAAGTATTAAATTGATATTTTTTTTTTTCCTTGTTTAATTTTGAATTTTTACAGTTGCCCTTACTTTGATTTATATACTGCCTTGTTTTTTCTTTCTTTTATAGCATGACATTTTAATATTTCGTTTTTTTCTATCTGTTATGTGTGTAAATATCAGATGTGCACATATACATAAGAAATAGCCATTAAAAATATTTAAAAACAATCAAAGTAACATTTTTTGTTCTCTTTTTTTTCTATTCGTTTTTATTTTTCTTCCAGTATTACATTTTACTTTTTTTTTTTCTGTTATTTAGGTACGCTAAGAACTTATTTTTTTTTTAATAAGTCACACATTTTTCACATCGACTGTGGATAGGGCAACATATCCGACAAAAAACAACACTACATCTATAATTATAATTTAGTAGTTTTCAGCTACACACTACGTACTATGAATTCCGTTTCAAGTTTTGAATATCAGTAACTACATATTTTTTACTATTTTTAACAGCTTTTTATTAACTTGGTTGGATGGATGGATGGAACAGGATGGAATCTTAGAAGCCATTTTAAACACATTTCCCGTTGAGCTAGAGACTTGAAATTTTCTTCATTAGATCAGATCCCGATGACAATACATGATTTTAAAATAATAATATCGAAAAACATTAGAGAAATTAGCTTAATTTCAAATTTTAACAGAATTTTTAACAGAATTATTACAGAACCAAAATAAAACATTTTATCTAAATTTACTAAACTCACCAATACCAATACCAATACGTATACGTAATACATAAATGTTTTTTTTTCTATAAAAGACTATTGTTTTTTATGGAGACCATTGCATTGTATGTGTACATATACATAGGTACATACTTCAAAATATGTAATAATATGTGCTTCGAAAATATTTTTGGTTTGAAAGTCATGAATTTGAAAGATATGAATGTGTAAACAAATTAATGTGCCGCACTTGAAAACACAGTGTAAAATTTAATATACATTTACTTAAAATTTAGTAAGCAAGTGTTAAATTTAAGTTTTTTTTTCATCAAATCAATTGATTTTTAGTATACATTTTTATTTATAAAAGCAATGTGTTTATTTATAATATTTATATAGATATGTGTTTTTCCTTTCTTAATTATAATTTAAATAGGGTTTTTTTTCGAAACTCTTAACATATTAAAATCGCATATTATGGCCCTAACATTGATATCTAAATTGGGAGCTGCCTTTAAATTAAGATCTATTAGGGAATGATGATCTGCACCACTAATGCCTTTTTCTGAAGTATAAAAACTAAGAATATATTTCCAATTATGTAAAAACATTAAACAACAAAAATAATATAGGTATTAAAAATAAGAAATCCAGTCTTTTTTAAAAATAGTAAATAACAACAATATTTTTCTTTTCAATAACAATAATTATGAATTAATCATAAAATATATGTTATGTACATACATACATATACATATATCTAAATCGTCTACAAAAAGCAAAATAATTTCTTTTTAATTCAAAAACATTAGCATTTATTTATTTATTTATTTATTTAATTATATCTCTAAAAGAGCTTTAGAGCTCGTACAGAGTATGTACATTACATTCTTACAAACTAGTCATTATAATAGATATAGTAATATTATTAGCAAAAAAAAAATACTTAATAACAAATGCAAGAGAATGAAAAAATATTAGAACTTCAGAAAAATCATAGCAAAATTTAAACTACATTATAGTTAATATATTTAAATAGAAGAATTCATTATTAAAAATTAAAAATTAGCAGGTGCTTCATTTGTTTATTTTTTTTTGTTTTTTTGCAGAAGTCTTGTTTTTTATTTTATTAATTCTAAGTAGAATGTTTTTATTTTTGACTTTATGAATGGCATATCACATGTTTTTAATTCATTTGGCAAGTTGTTAAATGTTTTAATTGGCGTATAATAGATTCCGTCTAAGCCATTGAATTTATTTTTGCGATTCGTGTTACGTATTTGGCTTGCTGTACGGGTATTATGGCTGTGTATTTCCATGTTGTGTATTAACAAGGTATTTGTATTTATTAATTTATTTTGCATATTAAATATTTGTATGGCTTGTGACATTTTTTTATGTAGTTCAATTGGTAATATTTTTAACAGTAGATGTATTTCAGCTGTTGACTTTCGTCTTTCAAATCCATAGAGGTTTTTGATGGCATTATTTTGAATACATTGTATCATATTCAAATTTTTTGAGAATGTATTTCCCCAGATTATGATTCCATAGGTGATATTCGAATGAAAAAGACAATAATATATAGATCTTTTAGTTGCTAGAGGAACTCTATTCTGTATAATTTTTAGCATACCAGCAATTCTTCTAGCCTTTGCTGCTATCTCGGTACATTGTTGATTCCATTTTAATTCAGAGTCCATGGTCACTCCAAGGTACTTATACACGTTGGTTTCTTTAATATTTATATTTTTAAACATTATATTTAGTGATGTATTTGTTGTATTTTTTATTATCATATATTTAGTTTTGCTTATATTTGCTGTTAACTTTAATTTGGATATCCACTTATTTACTAATTGTATATCTTTATTCATTATTTTTTCTAAGTCTTCGTACCTATTTTCCATAAATACTATAGCTAGATCATCAGCATAAAGAAAAGCTTTACCATCTAGTTTTAATTTTGAAAAGCTGCTTATGTAGCACGAGTACAGTGTTGGTCCCAAAGAGCTGCCTTGAATAACTCCGTAAGTTATATCTGTAATTTGGTTTTTAAGTTCTTGGCACTCAACATATTGCTTCCTTCCATTTAAATAGCTTTCGAACCACATATATTCTTTTCCCAGAATTCCACATTCGAATAGTATACGTAATAATATTTTCCTATCAACCGTATCAAACGCTTTTGTAAAATCGAAAAATACAACGGATACCTTTTTTCTATTATTTATACCTTCTTGGATGTATGTGATCATATCGAATAACGCCGTATTTGTATTAGAACCCGTTTTAAAGCCATATTGTCGATCATCTGCCAAATTATTGTCTTTTAAATATTTAGTTAGTTGAGTATTCACATATGTTTCAATGAATTTACTAAATATCGAAGCTATTGAAATGGGTCTGTAATTGTATACATTGTTTTTGTCTCCATTCCCTTTATAAATTGGTATAACTTTATTTATTTTTAGTTCTTCAGGCATAACACTTTGATTCAAGGATTCATTGATTAATTCACTTATGTTTGCTGCTAGTTCAACTTTGCATTCTTTTATAACCTTTGTTTGTATTCCATCATAACCTGTTGCTCTTGTATTTGGTAACTCGTTTATTAGTGTCTTTGTTTCATAATTCGTAATCATTTTGAATCTAAATCTACTTGATGTTCTATTTATTGGTAGATATACGGTGTTAAAATTTTGTGCCAAATCACTGCCAATATGTGTAAAGTATTTATTAAAATTGTTAAGTTTTGCCAATTTATCTTTGTTGGAAAGTTGTTGTTCCGCAAAGAAATCGTTTCGATTACTGGTCTTATTTTTAATTATATGTTTTATGTAACTCCATGTTTTTTTCGGATTACCTTCAGCAGTTTTGAAGATGTTGTTGTCATAAATCATTCTTTTTTTCTTTTTATTGCCGTGTATTTGTTTAGCCAGAATTTATATTTTTTAAGAATATATTCATCATTATAATTTTTTACATGTTTTCTATGCTAGTATTGCTTGATTTTATTAATATTTACACATTCATGATCAAACCATATAGGTACGTTTTTATTCGCAGTTGACGATATTTTTTGATATGTGGCATCACTTATTTTATTTTGTAATTTTGAAATTAATTGGGAACATTTGGTATTGACATCATTACTTGTGATAATAATTGGGTCATTTATCAGCTGTTTTTTTATTTTATTTATGTCAACACAATTTATTTTTCAAATATTTTTTATTGATTGTGGCAAAGTTGTATAATTTTTCGGTTATCGGTTATTAAAATTTGATGATCCGAAATATCTGTGTTCAGGTGAGTTATGCACATGTTAACTTGTGGATTATTTGTAATAATATGATCTATGCAGGTACCTGATATTGGCCTGGTAGGAGAGTGATCACAAAAGAAAAATCCATTGCTTTCAATGATTGTTTTATACATTCCAACATCTGAATCGGAATCATCTATTATATTATAATTCATATCACCTAATATGTATGTATGTTTTTTGCACAGTTTATTAAGATTCATTTCTAATATATCATTAAATTTGTTAATTATTTCCTTATCTTTTTCAGGTGGTCTATATATTGCAGATACATTTATATTTTGACTGTTAAAAACAACCATTATATTAATTATACTATTGTATTCATCACAGAAAGTTTCCTGTATTTTGTAATTTAGTGAATTGTGAATAAATATACCTGCTCCACCTCCTTTCCGAGTTTTTCTACATGAGGAGACATTTTCATAATTTTGGATATTAATAAGATCTATTTCGAATTCATTTAGCCATGTTTCAGTAACTATAATTAAGTGTATCGTTGTGTTTAACCCATCCAATATTAGTGACACCTCATCCATTTTATTTCTAAGACTTCTAGCATTAATATATAGTATTTTTAGAGAGTTTGCACTGTGAAATTTGATTTGAGCTACATAATCACAACTATTTACATGGGTTTTAAGTGGCAAAATAAAATTTTCATTATTCGACATTTAGACAGCTTTCTGATAAAACCCTGATTGTTTTACTTTTTTCTGTTTTTCTAATTAGTAACTTGCCATCTGATATCCATGCAAATTTAATAATATTGTTTCTCTTCAAATCTCTTGCTTTTTTATAGAGTAAATTAAAATACTGCGTAAGCGTTTCATTTATGAATATTGTGTTATTAAATGATTTTTCACCTTCATTTATTTTAAAGATTGACATATTCAGTTTTACCTTTTTTTTTTATCATTATTTGATTTTTTAGCTCATCACTGTTTAGTTCTACAACAATTTTTGGTGGCTCACCTGAGTTGCTCGATGTTTTCTGTTTTCTGTAACATTTTTTAATGTCATCTGCTTTGAATTCAATGCCCAAGCTTTCTACTACTTCCTTAACAACATCTTCTGGTGTTTTGTCTTGCAGTTCATCAATTCCAGACATTTCCAATATATTGCGGTTTTTACTTTGCTTAAATTTTTCAATTTCAATTTGATTGTAATTAACTCTTTCTTTTAACATAGCGTTCTCGTTTCTTAGTGTTATATTTTCTTCTAGTAGAGTATCCATACTTCCTTTTAATTCCTTAACCTCATTTTTTACTTCAAGTAGATCATTTTCTTGCGATTTCATTCTATTTAATATTTAATTTAATTTTTCTAAAATAACATCATTGTTATCTTTTTTGTTATTCGCTGTGGTGTTATTGGTTGCCGCAGTATTTACGCCAGAGGAGCGCCGCTTTCTTCGATTGCTTATACAAATGTTGCAACTCCAAGGTTTGGTGTCATCCGAACAGAGATCCTTGTATTCTTCAATATCCCTGCGCTTTCGCTTTGGAACCATTTTCTACATACTCCCTCACATTGTATGGCATTCACCTTTTTTATATTAAGATTTTTTTTGCATTCAAAACAATTTACCACTTTACTATTTGACATTTTGACTGTATAATTTAGAAGTAAGCAATTTAATATATTCTCAATTACATACTTTTAAAACCAAATTTTTTTACTACATATAGGTACAAACATGTACAAAAATGGTATGCATATTTTTATGTGTGCTGTACTATTAAAAATCTGCTAACACAGTCACGCCAAATTCCCAAATTCCCAACTATTATTATTTAGTTGATTTATCGATTTATTATTTTTTAATATGTAGGCAACAGTTATATTTATATGAATGGACGGTAAACATAAACGAACAAAAAAAAATTTTATGTATGCATATGAATGGACAATAAATATAAGCGAGCAAAAAAAAAATTCAGAATGTGCTATAGCTAATAATTTATATTTTTGAAATAGAATGCATGTATAAATTAAACATTTAAAAAAAAAAAAGAAATACTTAGCGTACCTAAATAACAGAAAACAAAAAAAAAGGAAAATGTAATATAACAATAAAATATATAATAAAAAACAGCTTTTTTTAACTAAAAAGTAGAAAATAAATTTTTAAATTTTTCTGTAATTTTCTAAACTATATTGTTACAATTGAGATGTCTTTGAAAAAGTTTATTTCAATATGTCAAATATATATATAAATATAAGTATATATAAGTTTTAAAGTCTGTGAAATTAAAATAAAGCTGGAGGCAACAAACGCATAACTTATATTTTTAAATTTTGCCTACTATATATTTTTCTACTATAAAACCTATACGTAATATTAATAAGAAAACATAAACAGCACATTTCATATTTACATTACAGTAGTATGGTACCTACGATAGTCGGTAGTAGTAACAAAACGTACACAACAGAATAACAAAAAAAAAACAAAATTATAAAAGACATTCTCACTTACTCTCTTTAAAATTGAGTATTATTTTTTACTCTCGACTCTCGAGTCGACTCGACCTCAACGGCTCAACTATTCTTTGGCTATATATATGTAATGTAGTATGTACTTTAACTTATATATTTATAAAGATTTTTCTTTTGAAATTAAAAATTGATAAAAATCATCATTTATCACAATATGTATTGAAATTTTAAATAATGATGAATTATATTGATCTGATATTGATAATCAATATGTATCTAAGTATGTACTTATGTATGACCAGCGGGCAGAGTCTCTTTAAAATTCTCTTAAAAGTCTCTCTCTAAAAATTCTCTTAAAAATAATTAAATATATAATTGTTTTGATTTTTGGACTTTTCTATCAAATTGTTGCATTTATGTAGGAATGTTTGTATATTATTTGAAGCGATTAGAAAAATTTTCTAATTGTATTCATTTTTGAATTCAATTTCTTCTCATATAAGTTCTTAAATTTTAGTATAGAGCAGTTCTTTCTTACAACTAAAATTAAATTTGAATAATTTTTTATTTGTAAATATTTTGTATGTGAATTTTATGCAGGGTTACCATTTGTAGAATTGTGCTAATATTTGTACGGCCTTCTCGCCCTCTGTACCATGTACAATCTTAATCAAGGATTGTACGCCAAATATACGGTCTTTTTCAGATTTTAAATTTTTTACATTAGGGCAAGGTAAAACGAATAACGGCAATATTGTTACAGACAACGTGGCCTATAAAAAAATTTAACTGAATTTTGCTCCAAACTTTGTTTGTGCATTTTATGAATGTTTTACGGATACCTATTATCTAAACTATTTTTATCATATAATCAACTGTCTACTAACTGTCAACTATGAATTGGGATTCAACATAAAATTTGACTACACATTAACAGGGGCCTCTAGTCTTAATATACATACATATATATTATAGAATTAATAAAAAGATGGATGTGTGACATTTTTATGCAAAATGAATTGTTTAATAGTGAAATGAGAAATTCAAATTATATACATATGTACATATAAGAGAAAAAAAGGCAAATAATATTCAAACTCTCAAATATACACACATTTTAATATTTTAATCAAAGATCATCTATTTCTAAGAAATGAGCCACTCCCAGAATGTGACCGAATTTTTTTTTGCTACTCGAAAAAAGAAAAAAACAGTTTCAATATAATTATATATAAAAAATAATATAATTTAATTTTTATAATAAATATAATATAATTTTGAAATAATAAATGATTGGGTTCGGTTCGAATTAACAATACAATACAATATTTAAAAAAATATTTTTTATTAGCCGGGCGCCTATCATGTGATGGGCCTTTCCCCTAGTATATTAGTAATAAAAAACTATATTTCAAATATAGTTATATTTCTTATATTTTAAATATTCTATATATTTTTCAAATATTCTTATATTTCAAACTATAATATTATTACACCCCCATCAGAACCGTATTATAATTGCTCCTCATTTTGAAAAACATAGAAATAAGCTTGATATATAGGGTATATTCATAATTGCTTCTCAGTTTGTAACATAACGAAATAAACTTGATGATATATGTATATAAACTCAAGTGTATGGATCGGATCAGAATCGCATAATTAGTCGATCAATTTTTATCGGTCTGTCTGTTTTTTTTTATCAATTTGCAGGGTTATTGTGTTAACCACCAAAACTTTGGGTACAACGTTTTGATCTCCAGATTCTTCGTCCGAAAATTTGAATTTTTCAGTGAAAGCAGAAATTATTTGAGTGATTTTTTTGTTTGTTGTTTTTTGCAAGTATGTATATAGTCTATGCATAAAATAAAATCGATCATCGCATGATTAGTAATGCAAAAAAAATTTAAAAAAATTTAAAAAAACTTATTATGCGTAAAGAACTTATTTATTTATTTACTTTGTTTTTATTTTGGCTAAGGATGGTGAGAATCATTGAAAGATATTACACGCAATACAGTTATGTGGGACTTTAAGTCACTAAAAACATCAGCCCCATCTTAAGATTAAGATTAGAAGATTAAAACTAGGCTTAAGACTAACCATTAATTATACATTAATTCTAATAGATCTTCCATTTGAAAATTTTAAAATGGAATTTAAAATGAGCCAATTTAAATTTTTATTTAATTTTTGACTCTAATAATAAAAAAAAAACCTTCTTCAAGTTAAACAAAATTCAAATAAAATCATGTCATTTTAGAAGAAAAGAACTATATTTTAAATCAGAATTAAAAATTTAAC
This sequence comes from Poecilobothrus nobilitatus, assembly GCA_947095535.1. Taxonomy (NCBI): domain Eukaryota; kingdom Metazoa; phylum Arthropoda; class Insecta; order Diptera; family Dolichopodidae; genus Poecilobothrus; species Poecilobothrus nobilitatus. The sequence goes on along the minus strand of CAMUPU010000002.1, from coordinate 1,002,715 downwards.
TTTGGTTTTTAAACTTTTCTAAATCTTAGACGTAATTTAAAAAACTAAAAATGTTTATTACTACGCCGGAGTATAAATTCTAAGATTCTGTTTGCAAAAAATCAGCCAGATTGGTGAAAAATTGTGAATACTCCTAGTTCTAAACCAAAGAAAACCCCAAAATTTCGGCTTTACTCAATATATTCTTTAACAAAAAAAAAAAATAAAATTTAAAAAAAGAGAAACATTACTATCTCGGAATAAGTGTTGTCGATCGAATGCCAAAAGTCGCAATCAAATATATTAAGAAATGTCATGTTCTTATAAGATAACAATAAAATTTCATTATAATTAAGTTTTTTTACATTTAATGTATATTATCTACTCATTGTTTATTAAACACTAATTAACTTTTATTTTATTTTTTTAGGAAAATGTTGTCATTGTCAAATAGAAGCTAATTTTTTTTGGAAAAAACAACAATCAAATTATAAGTAACTTTTTCAGTTTAAAGAAAACTAAAAAAAATTGGAAAAGAAGAAAAATTAAAAAGAAATTTTAAACGAACAATTGGTGTTCAAATAAATTTAAAAAAAAAAAAATATTATAAATATTTATGCTGAAAATTTTCAACAGTTCATTTTAAATTACTGCAACAAGTGAAAACATTGCTAAATATGATTTGTTATTTTATAATATATTAAAAAATAATCTTAATGAAAAGGAATTATTTTATAATTGGAAAAATTCTATCCTATATAATTGAAATGTCAAAATAGAACACTTTAGGGAGAGCAATATTGTTGATTAGAAAAACTTTTAATTTCTAGAATTAAATGTAAAGCTAGAGATTGACTTGGTACTTGGATGTTTTATTGTGTACTTTTTAAATTGAAAAAAAATGTTTTTTTTCTTTTGCTTTCAAAAGCAAAATAAAATCAAACGGCATATTTTTTTCTTCTTTAAAGCAAATTAAAATTAAACGAAATATTAATAAAAGCCTTATTTTTTTAATTTTAATAAAAACGGTTAAATCGGCATTGTATGTGAAATTTTTTTAGTATTTTTAATCGTTCACTACGTCTGAGCTATAAATAATTACATATGAAAAAAAATATAATAGACAGGTAATTAAAAATTGTATTGCAATATTGGAATAATACTAAAACTACATTAATGTGGGTTTTACGAATTATTTTGTTTGAAATATTAGTAATATTCAATTATAAGGCAAATCACATATCAAAAAAAATGTATAACCGCTGTTGTTAAAATAATATATTTTTTTTTTAAATTACAACATTGCGCAATATCTTTAAATTATAAATTATCGTTAGTATAAATAATATTATTAAAAATATAAAAAAAAAAATAATAATTTGCGAATAATGTTAAAAACCTTACATTCTAAGACAGTTGGACTTGAATTGTAAGGTCAAAGTAAAAATCACTAAATGCTAATAATTCACATTGCCAAAAAATTTATTAAAGATATTAAATAATACATATAATATATATTATTAATAAATTAAACGAATTGGTTCAATAAATTTTTGATGATATACAACATCCTACAAGTATTACAAAATTTAGATGGGTGGCAGAACGTACAATGCTGTTATGTATAATAAATAATTTATTAAAAAATCTGTCAGAAGATTTTCGCAGAAATTTGGAAAAAAAGGATATAGTATTTAGAATGAAGAAAATAAACTTTTATTAAAATCAAACATATTATCATGGAAAAGTTTTAATACCTGTATAGGATATAGTAAAAAGAATAATAGGTTCAGATAAGTTAGGTATATGTCTGTACTGTAATAGTCATAATTTAATTTAATTAATATGTTAATTGAATTTATACTAACGAATAATCTAAAACTAATACAATATATTTCGCCATTGACCTAAATATACCAAACGAAGTTCTAAATTTAAAAAAAGAGATTATTGTTAAAATAATAAAAAGCTACTTTAAAAATTTTATTCAACCTCCTTAAGCAAAACATACATTTACAATAATCCTTTAATAATACTATTGAACATTCACTAAATATACAACTAAATAAAAATCAAAAAATGTTTTATTAGTATAAAGATAAACATAGTAAGTGTTTATTTTTCATTACTCTATTATGTTTATGAAATTTGAATTGGTAATATACGGTAAGCTTTTAAAGAGTTACAAAGTATACAAATAAGAAAGAGGATAAATTATATTTATAAAAACAAGAATAAATTGAAAAGGAAAAAATATATTTAAAACAGTGCACTCACATGTATGCAAACGTATAAAAGAAATTTTACTATGCTAATGCTAAAAATGTACGAAATTCGAGTTATAATTTTATGCCTTCCATCCATTTTACTAGCAACAACTTTGGAACCAGGTAATTTTAAAATAAATATATTTTTAACAATACTTACATATATTTTGATATACTTACTTACAAATACATTCGTCTTTTTTCAAAAACAAATTCATTAACAAATTTAAAAAAAAAAATATTAAAATATAAATAAAAAAAATTTAATGAATTACAACATTATGATATAGTGCCAAAACGTGGTTACGCTCGATTCACTTTTAACTAGCCAACTAGCCTTTTGTAAATATAGGGGTTTACTTACTTAAAAAAGTGTATATCCTTCATTTGTGGAGAAATGAAAGGTTGAGAACGAGTAAAAGTTCTGAATATCTGCTTCAAATATTAGTTCAACTCATTGCGACTTACGCTGTGAAAAAGCAGTTCGCCAAATTTTCTTGGTTGTGATACGTTAACACGTTCCTGCATGTCGATCTGTAAATACATATTTTTAACCGAATTAAGTTTTATTTTTCAGCCTGCTTTAATGGTTTTAAACTAGATAAAATCGAAACGGATTCATTGGCCTTCAAAAACATTTGAATAACTAAATACAATAACTGCGTTTTTATAAAATTCATTTGACTAGTTTTTCCACTACGGGAATGTTTAGAAGCTTTCTTCTTTTCATTATCATATATCTCCGCTTCGACCAATTGAGTTTCATAATATTTAATAAAGCATTAATTTTCGAAATCAATTAATAAAAATAAAAAACACATCATTACTAAAGCGTATGAAATGTTCTGATTACGCCCTTTATCGCTTTTATATTTTTGTATTACTTTTTCATATTATGTAATTGGATGTTGCATAAAAATTTAAAAATTGTATTGCACAAAATGAAGAATTAGTAAGTCATTCATTTAACACAATTAACTACAATGTAAAGAAACGCAATTTGAAAAGTTTACACGTTAGAATTTCTTTGTAATATAAGAACCATTAAAAATATTTGAAATAAAAATAAAAACAACAACATTTATATTTATATTTATTATAAAGCGATGGTAACAATTAGGTTTTTACATTATATTTCTTGTTTTACTATTTTGAGAGTTGTTTGTGTTATGATATAACACTTGTTTATAAAAATAAGATGGTCAAATTTTCAGAATCTTAGCTTTATTATTCTTCTTAAGCGACTAAGAATATGTTGTATAATATAATCGATATAGTCGACTCAGCAAGAATATGCTATATACTTGTCAATAGCAACAATGGGAAATTTACAATAGTCGACTCAGCAAGAATATGCTATATACTTGTCAATAGCAACAATGGGAAATTTATTACATCCTCGAACCAAGAGTAAAATTATTGTACTTTTTTTGCATCACAAAAAATTACAAAAAATTATAAACAAACACCAAATAAAAAATAATTTTTTTTAAATATGTTATTTAAGCGAAATTACAAATACATATTATACAAAAATGGGAAGAATTGAGTTACCCTTGCCAACTTTAAAGACTTAAGCTATTATCGAACCCATCATAGTGTTAAAAATACAATATATATAGTATCACTCTGTTTCCAGTATTATTTTTTTAACTATTCATTACTTTTAAAATAAATATAAAAATTTTCAAGGTAGATACCTCAAGCTTTGGCCGAATAATTTCAAGGTTCCTCCTATTTAGTTTAAAGAGTTTTAAAGATATATAAACAAAGTTCAGAATAGTTTTGAAAAACATATAAAATTCCCATTGTTTTTTATTGAAATCAATTTTGTTGATATATTTATATCTTTACTATTAATGTATACAGCATACAAATTCCACATATAATACGACACAATGTAGTACGATAAAATATAACAATGTAATTTTTCTATTCTAATTCGATCTATACACTAGGCTCAAGTCTCTAGAGAGGGTCTATAGTTATAGTTAGTACTATAGTTTTTTTTTTATATTTGTTATTATAGTTTTTTTTTGACAGTACATAATACTTCATATTCCATGTTCATCATATTGCCTTTGTTTTTTTTTAAATGTGCTAAAAGCTAAAAACAGAACTTCACTTTACCGACAATACTAACAACAAACTGTATCAACAAAAATCAAAATAATTTTGCTTGCATTAAAGCGAAATATTCTTCTTATTTGTTTATAATTATTTTGGTAAAAATAATAAGTAATTACAATATAATAAGTTGCAGTTACTTTTACATGGTGTTATTACATAAAATATATAGGGTGTTCAAAATTGAGGTATCATTTTGATTTTGCCGCCATTTTTTTCTACCTGTAATTTTTATACGGGGTTTCTTTAGGTATATTCTAAATACATTCCGGTTAGTTAATATGGAACGTTACACGAAGGAACAACGTGTTTTTGTTATTACAACATTTTTTGAAAATGGTAATAGTTTTCAAGATGTAATTAGGAAATTTCGAACAAAATTTGGTAGAGAAAATGCTCCAACAAATCGTGCCATCAAGCTGATGGTTGATAAATTTCTAGAAACTGGATCTGTTCTTGATAACAGAGGCAACATTTATCAACGTAGTGGCCGTTCAACCTAGAATGTAGCAGCTGTGAGCAGAAGTGTTGAAGAAGATGCAAAAACTTCCATTCGTCATCGTTCGCAGCAATTAAACATCAAATCATCCACATTATTCAACATTTTGCGTCGTGATCTCCATTTAAAGGCTTAAAAGATCCAGCTGACGCAAGAATTAAAACCAACTGACCATGCATTACGTCAGCAATTCGTTTCTTGGGAAATCGAAAAACAAGAAGAAAATGAGATTTTTTTTAACAAAATAATCTTCACCGACGAAGCTCATTTCCAGCTCAATGGCTACGTCAATAAACAGAATTTCCGCATTTGAGGTGAAGAGAATCCAAGGGTTATCTTAAAACAACCAGTACATCCACAAAAAGTTACGGTTTGGTGTGGTTTGCGGTCAGGAGGAATCATCGGACCATATGTTTTTGAAAACGAAAATTGAAATGCGATTACGGTCAATGGAAATCGCTACAGGGAGATGATCCGAAGCTTTTTGTGACGGGAAATTGATGATTTGGACGTAGAGAATATGTTGTTTCAAGAGGACGATGCCACTTGCCACACAGCAAGAGAAACAATGTATCTTTTGAAGGAAAAGTTCGAAGATCGCATTATTTCTCGTAGAGGAGGAGTGATGTGTCCACCAAGATCGTGCGATTTGACACCGTTGGATTTTTTTTTGTGGGGTTTTGTGAAATCGAAAGTGTACAGCAATAATCCCACAACAATTCAAGAGCTTAAAAATAACATTATCGAGCAGATTTCAACCATTGAGAACAGTTTATTGAACAACATGATTCAGAATTTTGGTAAAAGATTGGAAGCCTGCCGAAGTAGTAGAGGGGGCCACTTGGCCGACATAATTTTTCATTATTAATCGGAACCTATTTGTAATAAATTAAAATAAAAATATATTTAATATTTCAAAAAAAAAGTCTTTATACCCGTACGATAGGATCGGGTATAATAAAATTACTCCTCCGTTTGTAACACCTCGAAATAAGCGAGCTAGATATACCTTCAAAGGTATGGATCGGATCAGAAAAAAATTCTAAGACTTTTGAGCCATGTCCGTCCGTCCGTCCGTCCGTCAGCACGCTAACTCAAAAACTAAGAAAGCTAGAATCTTGAAATTTACACAAAATATTTTGGGAGTAATTTGTAGGTTCCCTATTTTTTTTGGTTGAGTTTGGACCAAGCCTTAGGGTAGCTCTCGAACACCTAACTTTTAGATCTCCACACTTTTTTTGCAATAGAGCTATGAAATTTTAACTACTGATAGATCTCACAAAAATATTAATTTTATTTTTAATAACTTTTTTTTGTAGCCCCACCCGTTACGGAGCTACAGCTTCCCAAAGGTTCAAAAAAGCTCTATATTTAAATTGTTATAGCACAAGTTGTATAAGGTATATCTTCATTTTGAAAACGCCAAACGATTACTACTTTCATTAGCTTTAAAAGTATATATACAATAAATATATATTTTTGGCATACGGTGTCTTAATTTACCGTTATGCGAAACTCAAATTTTGCAAAATTCTTTAACCCTTCCATCTTCTAAACGGTTAAAGTTGGAAACTTGAAATTTTGACAGAAGTTAGATCTTTGAAAATTAGTATGAGTCATTTCAGAAATTTTTTTTGTATCGCTCCCCGTTTAGGAGCTGTAAGGGGTCAAAAACTGAAAATTTCCTATTTTTAAACACCTGTAACTTGAACACCTGTTAAAATTTTTTTGAAGTAATACACAAAAATTAAAGCTCCAACATTATATTTTTATTTCTGTTAACAACTTTTTTTAACAATATAGGGTTACATCATAATTGACGAAAGTGTTACTTGATTTTTTCAAATTTTCTAACAAATTTCATTAACGAATTTTTTCCATTTTGTTTTACTCGATAATTTGAAATTGTTGAGGATATAATGAGTAGTACAAAAAAATGTAATTAAATAAACAACATAACGGTTGCTTGAAGAATTTTTATTTATATGATATTGATATATATACATACTTATATAATATCATGTTTATTTACATATCGTATATGTCACTAGTGAATGAATGATAAGAGTATAGATGTATATTATATAGCGCCGTATTTACATACACATATGTATTTTATTGTACTTATAAGAAATTATTCTGTCAATGGAATATTTAAATATAATATAATATAATATTTAAAATTATATTTACTGTTTTGTACTTAGTAAATTTAATATACATTTACCGCTTAGTATTAAATGGTGCTATAGAATATTTGAAAAAGTTTTGGATTGATAATCGTTATGTGGAAGGTTAGAATCTGCTTTTGAAGAATGTACATATAAACATATAGTTTGAATATATGTACAACCCATAGTTCTAGAAATTATAAAATTCACCCAAATTATTTTAAAATACTAAAAAATTAAAAAAATAATATTGTAAGCAGAGTGACAGGCTGTGAACATACTAACGGTTCGTACGGGTATCTAAGAGTTGACAAAGTCAACTGTATTCTTCCTCGTTTTTTATTAAAATTAAACTGATACCTCAGTTTTGAACACCCTATATAAAAATACATCAGTCAAGTCTTTAAAATGTGAAACATAAACGTCAAGTTCTTTATTCTTTTAATGGCTTTAACATTTAAAATTAAAAGTTTAAAGAATACATAAGTTTAATTTTACTTTATTTTAATTTTACATAATAACTAAATTATACTTCATTTTCATTATAATGCATTGTTATTATCTTAATTTAAATGAATTATTTCATACACATACTTAAATCTTTATAAATTAAGATAACGTTTCCAGAATCCGAACCCATGGACCGATTTTGCCCAGATGCAATCCCTGGCTTTCTTTCGTAATTTGTAACCTAGTATATAAATTTCAAGATATCAAGATTACTTTATTAGTTTTTGAGGTATCGTTCGAACGGTCGGACGGACGGGCATCGTTAAATTGGCTCAGGAAGTGATCTTGATTCAGAATATATATATAAATGTCCATATTTAACTCACTTCCTTTTGGTGATTACAAACGCAATACCAAAGTTAATATACCCTATACTTTCAGTGTAACTGTAGGGTATAAAAAGATCATAATTTTATAATAATAAATTTAAGTCACGACCATAACCGAAGTTGTCCGGTCTTAAATTATTTTGGTTCTAAAAACATGTATACCAAAAGTATACGTTTAATTATTTAATTTAGCGCTTAACAACATTTATTTTATTTGAAGACAATAAAACAAAGAGAAGACAATAAAACAAAAATATATAACAATAAAAAAAAAACGGAAAATAAGAGAGAGCAGGTACTAAAATAGTAATGATTACTTATGTTGATAAGTAACAGTTATAAGCAATTATTTTTTTTGCTTATCTATTTGTAGAGTGACAAGTAAAACTTGGATTAATTTCGCGTATTGTAATTATGAAAATCAAAATTCTGCTAAAGTAAAAAGTTGTGTTTTAATTTATTGATAATTATTTTAAATGCAATTTAAATAGCTTCCTTTAACAAATATTTGAAAAGTTGAGGTATTTTTCTCTATAAAGCATACATAAGGTTAAATGAAGATGGGATAATTATGTATTATGTTTATATTCTTTCTTCAGCAAAATTTTGTTTTTTTTAGGAAGATCTGTGGAGCCCAATCCAAATTGTATTAACATAAATAATGTTTGATAAGATGTAGGGCGCATATATAGGTTAGGTTAGGTTAAGGTGGCTGCCAAAAGGGCACACTTAGACCATGTTTGGTTCATTGTGATTCCACGTAATAACTTCTCTATCCCACTCGTTAAAATCAATTTGAGCCTTTTGTAAAGCGAAGAATGCTCTTCACATTTTTACCTGGTAGATTGCTAAGGTTGTTGAAGAGATATTGCCCCAAATGGGTGTTCCTTTTTGCCGACAAGGCTGGGAGTGTGGAAAGAAGATGGAGAGTCATTTCTTCATCTTCTTCATCTTTGCAGGCTCTACAATAGTCATTTGTGGATAAGCCGAGTCTTCTAGCATGCTTCCCTATTAGACAGTGAGCGGTGATTACACCGTGAGATTTCCTGAAGAAATAAGTGGGGGACATGTAGTCCACCAAAATGGGAGTGGATTAAATTGGTTTATGATATCCCAGTAACTTTCTCGTGAATTGATCCACTGGGATGTAGCTTTTAATCTTATAGTTGTGTTTGCGGCTGCAAATTTGCTATAATATTCTACAGGCATTAGCTTAAGCATGATATCTAATGACGCAGAAGGGGTTGTTATTAAAGAACCACTAATACATAGTGTGGTAGTTCTTTGAACCCTAGCGATTGCCTTGCAGTTGACCTCTTTATCGTTTGCTTTCCACCATACTATGTAGTACTCCGTACATAAGAACTTATTACGGATGTGTATAGCCAGTAAGTCATGTACGGCTGAAGCCCCTATTTTCTACTAATGGATTTTTTGCACGAGTGGAGTTCTATAGAGGCGGCATATATAATGAATAACGTTTTTCTATTTACAAAACTCCTCTTTAGAGGATAAATACATGTGGAACATATAATATACATACATACGTATAATATAATATTTCTTCCTATAAATTATTCTAATTAAATGCTAATTATAAGCTAGTATATAAATGCCTAATTAAATTATTTAAACAGTTTCTTTTAATAGTGACCATCCAAATCATTCAATGTCATCATCCAAAGACATTTTTGTGTTAATTAGAATATCAAGATACTTAAATGATTTCACACATTCAATCTTGAAACAATATGTGTGATTAATATCAAAGTGCTTACCAGAACTAATTATAGAAAAGTCTATGGGATATTTATAGTATAATAAAAAATATTATAATCGCAAATTGAATTATTATAAATATTAAAATTCATATATTTTGTTTTATCATTAATTTTCAATTGATGAGAACCAAACCAACTTCTAAGCAAATCCAAGTCATAACTTAGATGAACAGGTACTTCAAATTTATTATTACATATGCATGAAAAGGCTGTATCGTCGGCAAAGCTGTGGACTACCTTTGAATGGTTAAAGAAATATAGAGTTAATAAAAATTAAAAATAAAAGAAGAAGAGTGCAGTAGAGTAAACTTTGTCAACTCTGTGATATCGGTAAAAACATAATATTTGCCGTTTCCAAAAAAATGGATAATCCTTAAAAAAATTTCAGATGTTTTACTTAATTTAGTGTCTATATATATTTATGTAAATTTTAGAGCTGTATGAAAGATAATTGAACCTGTTGCCCTGAACCAACCACATTTTGCAAAAGTTGTTGCCGTAAAACTTGATTATCTTTTACAAGATTGAAAAATTCCTAGTTCAATATTTACCTGAACTGAAGTTCCAAGATTACCTGAACCTGCTGCTCTAGCACAACGAAATTTTGCAATAGCAAAACTTTTTATTGTGCAACTTGAAATATTTTCACAAAATTTCAAATGGCTAACTCCAATTAGACACTGAGCTATTTTCATTTAAAAAGGGAAGTTACATGACAACTACTCGAACCTGGTGCTCTAAACGAACCAAATTTTGTAACAGTTATTATAACAGAAGTTATTGCCGTAAAATTTGATCATTTTTTGTAAGGTTTCTGATGTGTAATATCATTAAGCTCCAAGTTAGTCACTCTACTAAGTCAGTATAAGCTCCTCATAGTCAGTATCCTTAACTTTACCATTTATGAACTCGATGGTTTTATGGTTGGTTGTGGAGTGAATAGTATTATTGTACATTGCTATAATTTTTAGAATTTTTTCCTCAACGGTTTCCGAATTTACTCGTTCGTCATGTTTAAGTAGTCTAATGTGCTCGTTAATAGTGTTGTAGAGACGTTCGACATCAGCGTTCGAAGTATGATTGTTATTTGAGGTATAATGAATTTCAATATATTGATTTTGAAGAAATTCCAGTAGCGGAAGGGTTTTGAACCCTAATTCGTTATCAACTACTATTTTTTTTTAAACTCTCACAATAGATAAATATTGTAGAGGGGCTCTTTTGAATTCGGTCCAGGTTCGGGAATTAATTTTGATTGCTTGCGCAAACTTAGTAAATTTATCGATAAAGGTTTAGTTGATAACGAATTGTTGTTTATAAATTACGCTACCCTATCGTATAACTTTGGGTGATAGTATAGTAACTTCAGTTCATTGCATACCTCTGAAATTCCGCGGTGATTATTTTTCAAATGCTCTTTTTCTATAATTTAGGCACGTTGCTCTTCGTCTACTATATCTTCTAATAATTTGTTACATTTAATTAACTTTAACTGGTCACTAGATGAAAAATGTTCGAAAAATATTTTTTGTAAGGTTTCTAAAATATCAGAATCTTCAATATAAATTGCATGGATAGTTTTGGGATTGAAATGATTTTTCAAGACAGTAATGGCTGATCGTTCATCGAAATTTTTAGTGTGAATTACTTTTCTACATTTATTAAATATTTTTAAGTTCCTAATTCTAAGAGAACCTGAATTTTTTTTGTAAATAAAATTTGAATTTTAAATACATTTAAAGGAGATTTAGTAATTGGTATACTATTATCTTCAATAAGTTAATTTGTCTCGTTATTTTCAGACATTTGCTGCGGACATTAAGGTTTACTTCACATATAGAAGTTTACTTCACGTAAAGCATCGGCGTTACCGTTTGAACGCCTTTTTTATATTTGATTTCGTAATCAAATTTGGAAAGCTTGAGACGTCAACGAACTAGTTTTTAGTTAGGTTCTTTTATGGAGAAGAGCTATTGAAGTGGCTTATGATCTGTCTCAATTACGAAAATGTAAGGGCGCAAGTACTTTGTGACCCATACTATTGCCAATAATTCCTTCTCTATTGTACTGTAGTGTATTTCATGCTCGTTAAGAGTATAACTAGCTTAACACACGGGTCGTCCATCTTGTGATAGTACGGCTCCAAGAGCGAATTGGCTTGCGTCTGTTGTAAGAGTAAAAGTTTTGTTGAATTCTGGATAAATAAGGATTGGTTCATTTATAAGTAGTCGTTTGAGAGTTTCGAAACTTTGAACATATTCAGGATTATCAATTTTTAATTTTATGTTCTTCTTTAAGTATTTTGTTATTGGTTTAGCGACCTTGGAATAGTCCTTAATAAATTTCTGATAGTCCGAGAAATTGTTTAATTTGTTTTGAAGTTTTGGGAATAGGTAAATTTTTGACGCATTCAATTTTTTTCGTATTTGGTCTTATTCCTTTTAAAGTCACAATGTGACCAAGAAACTCAGTTTCTTTTTTCATAAACTCCGATTTATCTAACTGAATCATTAATTTATCTTCTTCAAACCTTTTAAAAATTTTTTTTAGCTAATCTACGTGTTCTTCAATAACTGCTGAGAAGATGACGATGTAATCTTCATACACCAAACAAATTTTATTTATATAGTCTTTTAGTACATGGTTCATTAACCGTTGGAAGGTAGCTGGTGTTGTTTTAAGTCCAAACGGCATTCGAATAAGTTCATAATGTCCATTCTCGATAGTGAACGCGGTTTTGTGAATGTCGCGTTTGTCAATTTCTATTTGATGGAACCCTTTAGCAAGGTCCAACTTGGTAAAATATTGGCATCTTCCCAATTTACTTAGAATGTTATCAATATTTGGTATAGGGTGCCTATCGTCCAAAGTAATCTCGTTTAGTTTCTATATTCAATAACGATTCGCCATTTCTGTGTCCCATATGGGAGAATATGGGAAGTTGCCACGCCAGAATATGGGAGTTGCCTAGGCCTAATAATGCCCTTGTCCAACATCTTGTTAATTTGCCTTTGGACTTCCTCTTTGTGAAGGAAGGTAGCCATAAAATTCTTGAGGGTAGCCATAAAATTTAGTGAATATTGGAACGTCATTAATAGTACGAATACGATGTTTGATAGCGTTTGTGAAAGATAAATCTAAGTTTTCGTTATAGAATAAATGCAAGTATTTTTTTATAACTTGTGATAAATGCATTTTTTCAAAGTTAGATAAATGTCCATTACGAATTTCGCTTAAAAGATTTAATTTGTTATCAGTTTCAGAAATTATATTAAAGTTATTATGGTTTACAATCTCAGTTTGTAATGGTGAAAAGGTTATACATTTATTACCGCTATTAAGAATGTTTACAACGGCTGTATAGTACTGTATTTCATATGTTCCTTCTTGAATTGTGATTTCGCTATCTGAGCACTTCCTTTCCTGCAGATAAGCCAGACCATCTTTTTGAAGTACTGGTACAGTTAATTCATATTCACTTTCCTGAATAATACTATATTTTGTTTCTTTATTTTTGTTTTTAAAATGTATTTGGATTTCATTATAAAGTGTGGTTAAAAGTGTGGTTTCATTATAAAGTGGTGTGGTCGATTTTAATTTTTAATGGCATTAATATATTATTGCCTATTAGACCGTCATAATTGTCATGAAAAGGAAAGACATACATTTCAACTTACTTTGTTAAGTCTCCCAATTTTTTAAAAAGAGGTATAACAGCTTTATGAGTTATTTTTACATCTTGATTTGTAGTTTTAATATTTACGGAGGTTTGAAGTCCTGTTAAATACATTGGATGACAAAGGTTAGAATTTAAAATAGAGTGTGTTGCTCCGGTGTCTATTATAAATTTAAGTGGTCTGATATTGCCAGTAACTAAGATATATGGTAATTGAAATTCGAGGCTGTTAAAAGAAAATTTGCTGGTAATCCTGTTTTGTTAACACTTTTCTGTGTTTCTCCAATGTTTATTTCCATTGGTTCAGATTCAGTAATTTGATTATTTCTGTTGTAATTGGTTGCAAAGTTACTGTTATTTACATTAACGTTGTTGCTATTATTGAAATTATAGTAGTTTGAATTTCGATTTTGAGAAGAATTCCATTGGTGGTTTCTATTGTTATTAATATTGTTATTTTGATTGTTCCTATAGTTGTTATTATTATTTTGGTTATTCCTATTAAAATTGTTATTATTTTGGTTGTTCCTATTAAAATTGGTTGTTCCTTATGACGTTATTATTATGAAGCTTTGTATTATTAAAGTTTCTAGAATTATTGATAGTAGCATTATTATTGGTTTTGATGATTGGGTCACCAGGAAAGTTTTTATTTTTATTAATAGAACTAAATGTCTTTTGACCACTAAAATTAATATGTGCATAATATGCTTCATGTAAAATGTCAATAGTGGATTCAAGTGTTTTAGGATCACGACAATATAGAATTGAACGCATTGGTTCAGGCATTTTGTTCTTAAAAATAGTTAGATAGAACAGAATTTTAAGAAATTTATTATTACTAATTGTTTGTTGAGCATCTGTTCGGTTGGCTCCTAATTTTAAGCTAACTTTTATATTTAATCTTCTTAATATATTTTTAATTTCGTTATAGAAATCAACGGAATTTGTTTTAAAGGTGGTAGCACTCAGTTGGTCAAAAAGTTCTTCAAGACTTTTTTTTTTCCTAAGGGAGGTGGGAATCTTCCAAAGACACTAAGAATTACCCCTTGGTAGTGTCAGATTCTTACTGACTAAATTCACCTCCCCCTTTAGCCAATATAGTGGGATGCAACCTTTACCAGCGAACGCAGTATATTGGCTAGGGAGTAGGGATAGGAAAGGATAGGAAAATGGATACGGAAACATTGAATTGGGAGTGTAAGGAAACAATGAATCCGCCTATTATTATTATTTTGCTAACAATGACTAAAGCCGTCACAACAGTTACAACATGTAGTAGTAGTATATAATATTACTACATGAGGTAATTATTGAAGGCAACCCCCACTGTCACTGTAGCGGCTGTTATTATTGGTATTAGTATTCTTATTAATATTATTATTTTACTACAAAGTCAGCGCCATCAGTGGATTACAACGTGCAGCAGTATATAACACCTTACTTGCATATGATATAACCAAAGATAGCCCCACTGTAGTAGCTATTATTATTATTACTATTATTATTATTATTATTATAATTATTGTTATATTATTATTGTACTATTTATTATACTATTTAATTATTGTACTATTATTATTATTATTTTACCACAGAGTCAGCGCCATCAGTGGATTACAACGTGCAACAGTATGTTGCTACTGTAGCAGCTATTATTATTACTATTATTATTATAGTTATTGTTTTATTACTATTACTATTATTATTATAATTATTATTACTATTATTATTATTATTATTACGATTATTATTATTGTTATTATTTTACTACAGAGTCAGCACCATCTGTGAATTACAACATGCAGCAGTATATAACACCTTACTTGCATGATATAACCAAAGATGGCTCCACTGAAGCAGCTATTATTATTATTATAATTATTGTTATTATTATTACTATTATTATTATTATTATTATTATTATTATTAATATTATTATTGTTATTATTACTAATATTAATTATACGATATACATTATTACGATATAAATGTACTACATATTTTTTATTTATGATCTGACCGGAGATTGAACCCAAGACCCTTCGATTGAAAGTTTGGCGACTTAACCACTGCGCCACGAGTCAGATAAGACTGCACCGATCGCTAAAATTTTTTACAATGACGAATTTTATTTCAGTCCATTTCTTAATGGAGTTGTTTATTTCCATTACTTCCCTCGCTATTCCCTTATGTTTTGACTTAATCAAGTCTGCAAATATATACTTTGACTTATGTCGTCTTATTTGCCTAATACGCTATCAACTAAATCTGTGAAGTTCTGTAGGTAATTTATCAAGATATTTTAGAGGATCAATAGTAAGACTTAATTGAGTTTCAGTCATTTTAATTTTTATTATATTAATTACTTAAATTTTACTATACATATAATTCTTTAACTTTACAAAGAAATTATTACTATTTTTGTATGTCGTAAGAAAGCTTTCTAATTGGTTTTTTAGAAACTTAAACTAATAAGTAACATTGCTATTTCTATAGTTTTAATATTTTAAAATTTCTAATTTATTGCTTACGTTTAAAGTTGTTTTTGATTTTGATGAAGTTGATCAGCTTCGGTATAAACAGGAACTTAAACAGCAACGAGATGTACAGAAACTAAGCAGCAACTTTGTGCAGGATAACAGGAACTTGACTTAACAGCATTCGCAAATCACCATATAGTTATTTTTTTTGTTTTTTTAAACAAAATTTTTTAATATTATATATTTATTTGAGTATACATATATTAACCTGTAATAAATATATATTATATTATATATATAACCTGTAAAATGTAATAATTTTTTTTTTTTGAATTTCATATGTTTATTTCAAATGTTGTATTAAATTTTATTATATTATTCTTATTCTTCCCATGTATAGGGAGATTAAAATGGGATTGTGTCTTCGTCGTCACTATCGACAAATATTGCAAACAATTTCTTTAATTTTATTAATTTAAAGGTTTTATATATACAAATTTTTTATTTAATTTTTTTTTTTATTTAATTGATTTAATTTAACTTATTTTTCTTGGTTTTATTTTTAATTTTTTTTTTTAAACAAATTTTTTTTTTGTTTTTTGTATAAAATAGAATTAATATTTAGTTAAGTTAAAAAAAATATACAGTGTGTTAATAATTTTATTTTAAATTTTAGCACTTCGTTTGATAAAAGTTTTTTACTTGTTTTTTTTTATTTTATTTTTACAAAAAAAAAAATTTTAACACTTCATTTGTTAAAAAGTTTATTTCTTTATTTTAGAAAGTCTTTCACAAAATAAAAAGTTTTTAACAAAAATGTTTGTTAGTTCGATGCACTATAAATGTGTTGAGACATAAAGTGTTCTCTTCTATTTAGTCTTCTTTAAATTTTATAAAAGAAAGGACCGCCAGTGCGCCAGTTTTAGATTCGATTTTATTTATTTAAAAAAAAAAACAAAATAATAATTTTTGTTTTAACACTTTAATTTTTCTTTTGCACTTAACTTATATTCTACAATTTAATCGACAACTAATTTCCAAATTTAAATATACTTTAATTTAATTTATTTAATTATACTTTTTATACCCTACACCTAAAGTATAGGGTATATTAACTTTGGTATGGTGTTTGTAACCACCAAAAGGAAGCGAGTTAGGTATAGACATGTATATATATTCTGAATCAGGATCACCGCCGGAGTCGATTTAGCGACGCACCATAACTCAAAACATAATGATGCTATCTTGATGAAATTTATATAGTAGGTTACTAATTACGAAAGAAAGGCTAAGTTCGAATCTGGACAAAATCCGTCCACGGGTTCGGATTCTGGAAGCTTCCGAATGATTCCGCAGCAAACGAGATTATCTCCAAAAGCAACAAAGACAGAACCTTCAAATTTTGTACAATGATGTTTCTTCCCGTTCGATTTATGTCTATGAAATTTAAGAGGATTTGGCCCATGGGTTTGGGTTTTGGAAGCTTCCGAACGAGCACCAGAGCAAATGAGATTATCTCCAAAACCAACAAAGATAGAACCTTTAAATTTTGTACAATGATGTTCCTTCCCGTTCGATTTATGTCTCTGAAATTTAAGAGGATTTGGTCTATGGGTTTGGATTTGGAAGCTTCCGAACGAGCCCCAGAGCAAATGAGATTATCTCCAAAACCAATAAAGATATAACCTTTACTTTTGGCAGAGTGGTGTTCTTTCATGTATGACTTAGGCCTCTGAAATTTAACAGGATTTGTTCCATGGGTTTGGATTTGGAAGCTTCCGAACGAGCACCAGAGCAAATGAGATTATCTCCAAAACCAACTAAGATATAACTTTTAAATTTGGCAGGGTGGTGTTCTTTCATGTTTTATTTAAGTATCTGAAATGTGAGAAGATTTGGTCCATGAGTTCGGGTTTTGGAAGCTTCCGAACGAGCTCCAGAGCAAACGAGATTATCTCCAAAACCAATAAAGATAGAACCTTTAAATTTTTTATAATGATGTTTCTTCCAGTTTGATTTGTGTCTCTAAAATTTAAGAGGATGTGGTCCATGGGTTTGGATTTTGGAAGCTTCCGAAAGAGCCCCAGAGCAAATGAGATTATCTCCAAAAACAACAAATATATAACCTTTAACTTTGGCCGAATGGTGTTTCTGCATGTTTGATTTAGGCCACTGAAATTTGAGAGGATTTGCCCATGGGTTTAAATTTGAAAGAATTTGAACCGTGGATTCGAATTTTGGAAGCTTCCGAACGAGCCGCAGAGCAAATGAGATTATATCCAATACGAACAAAGGTAGAACCTTTGAATTTGGTACAATGATGTTCTTTCGTGTTTGATTTATGTCTCTGAAATTTAAGAGGATTTGGTCCATGGGTTTGGTTTTGGAAGCTTCCGAACGAGCCCCAGAGCAAATGAGATTATCGCCAAAACCAATAAAGATATAACCTTTACTTTTGGCAGAATGGTGTTCTTTCATGGATGATTTAGGCCTCTGAAATTTGAGAGGATTTGATCCTTGGGTTCGGATTTTGAAAGCTTCCGAACGAGCCTCAGAGCAAATGATATTATCTCCAAATGCAACAAAGATATAACCTTTAAATTAGGCAGAATGGTGTTCCTTCATGTTTGATTTATGTTTCTGAAATTTGTGAGGATTTGGTCCATGGGTTCAAATCTTGGAAGCTTCCGGACGAGCCCCAGAGCAAACGAGTATATCTCCACAACCAACAAAGATAGAACTTTTATTTTTAGTACAAAGGTGTTCTGTTATGTTTCCTTTTCTGTAAAATTGGAAACTGACATTTGAAAGAATTTGAACCATGGGTTCGTATTTTGGAAACTTCCGGACGAGCACAAGAGCAACGAGGATATCTCCAAAACCAACAAAAGTAGAACCTTTAAATTTAATAGAATGGTGTTCTGGCAAGTTTTCTTTATGTTCCTGAGATGGATTCGATGAATTGGAGTGGCAATTCGGGTAGCTGACACAAACCTCCCAAGGACTACCAATCTTCGAAAATAATTGAGATAGAAACTTAAAATTTTATACAAGGGTGTCAAGCATATCCCAAGCGGATGCCTCTTTTACGTTCTTATAATTCGATTGAATAAGACAGAAAAGGGAAGAAGTTCAAGCAGCTGCCAAAAACACTTATGGATTTTTAATTTAATTCGAATTATTCAGGTGTAGGGTATTAATAAGTCGGTTGCATCGACTTACTGTTACATTTACTTGTTATTTCATAATTTAACTAATTTTAAATGTTTAATACAGAACATCGGTGAGTTTGAAATCCAGAACAGAACTTAATTTAATTTGTTTATTTCCTGAATTTATATTATAATTTTTGCCTACGGAAACTAATTGAACAATATTTTGTGAGAACAATAAAAGTTCTATTTGTAGGAATCGAATTAAATAATATTCCATATTCTAACATTGTCTGTGTGAAAATATAATAAAGTTCCAGATGCTGAATTTGCAGGAACGTGTACATAGATTTATTGAAGGTAAATCTATGGGATAATAATTTAGCTTTTTTAGGAACAAGGTGTCATATAAAATTAATTGAAAAGATATTATTTTGTGGGAACATTAAAATGTTTAATTAGCAGGAATTTTGTATATGGGAAAATAATTATGTTTTCATGATAATATTGCAGATGTAGATTTTACACGTAGATTTACTGAAGGTAAATCTATGGGATAATAATTATTTAATTTTTCAAGAATATAGGTGTAGTATTAAGATAATTAGAATTTTGTCTATGGGAAAGTAATAATATTTCTATAATAATATGCAAATGATGAATTGACAAGAATGTTTTAGATTTATTGAAAATAAATCTATGGGAAAATAATTATATTTATAATAATGCTTTTTTATTGTTAGTGGTATCATTACTGTTTATAACAGTTAATATCGGTCTAACTAAAGCTTTGTATGCTATGATCTTTACTTTTCTTCTATTTTGCTATTGTAAAATAGTTTTTTTGTTGCGAAAAAAGCTTTTTTTGCCTTTTCTAGTTGGATTTTTATGTGTTCAATATAGTTTTGTATATCGTTTAAAGTTATACCTAGATATTTAACAGTTCTTTAATGGCTTAGCTCGTGGCCATTTCTTGTCACTATACGAAATTTCCGCCAATGTTTTTTTGTGTAGTAGTTTGCTCGATCTAGGCCTTGTCTAAGCAATGTGGTCTCGCATTTGTCTTCGTTAGCTCTTAGTTTCCAACTCCTGCACTTTTTCGAAGTTATACTGTAATATTGTTTTCAGTTCTTCCGGATTTTTTCCACTCGTGTAAATAATCATGTCGTCCACGAATCCGAGGACCTTATTCTTATTTTAATTTAAAATATTTAAGTTTAAAATATCACTAAAGAAAATTGAAAATAATGTCGGTGAGATTATTGTTCTTTGTTGTAGACCGTTAATCATTTGAAACTTTTCGGAACTAGTTTCTTTTCCACATGTTATTAAGAATTCTCTATGAGTTATTAGTTCATATATACTGATTATTATGTGTTCTGGAAAATGTTTTTCTAATAGTATATGTATAAGACCTTCAATCCAAATGGTGTCAAATGCTTTTTCAATATCAATTAAGCATGCTGCTACATAGTTTTTTTGATTAAGCTCCCAACATATATTGGAGATGATATTATTGACTGCATGAGCAGTTGAGTGATTTGCCCTGAATCCAAACAGTATTGTATGGTTTTCGGGAATAATATTGTTAAGATTAACAAATTTTTTAATTATTTCATCGACAAGGTTTTCAAATATTTTGCTGATGTTAGGCAATAAGCTTGTAGGCCTATAGCTATTTGGATTTAATGCTTCCTTTTGTGGTTTTTTTATTGGTATTATTTTAGATGTTTTCCATGATTTAGGGTAGTAGCTATTGTTAAGTATATTAATAAATAGAGTGCAGTAATCTTTAATAAGTAAATCAGGAAGTATTTTAAGTACTACGTTGGCAATATTATCTATGCAACAAGAACTTTTATTTTTAATATATTTTATAATTTTTGTAATTGAATTAGTTTTAGTAAAAAATGCCCTGATTGTTATTATCTTTTGTTTCATTCGTCTTTTTATTATAGTTGAATGTTGTGATTGTTTTATTAAAAGTTTTATGATTTCGTAATATATATTTAAATTGGATTATAGAATTGTATACTTTTTCTTTAATAATAGAACTAGCTAAGTTTTCGTTTTTTTTTTAACGTTTTCAAAAATTTTGCCTAGTACGTTTAGCTTATTATTTGTATTTTAAATTAAATAGTTATCATTTTCGTCGTTTTCCAGTGTTAGTGGATTTACATTTATTTCAGTTAATACATTTACATTATTTGGTGATATCTTTATAGTTGGTATTTCTAGCATTTCTTTTTTTCGAAACATTTTATTGATTTTGGGGAACATTTTAGGGTTCCCAGTGTTTACTTTTTTTAAAGTATTTTCCCAATGTTTGTTAATTTCTGTATTTATATTCTCTCTGATTAATGTTCTGACGTTCTTTAAAAGAGCTTTTAATAAAATCAATCTATTATTATTTTTGACTATATTTATACAAGTTTTGTGAATTATATGTATTTCTTTTAAAATTAGCTTCTTGTAAGATTGTAATTGTTCTATAGTAGCATTATTGTATTTACTAGAGGAGTCTTTTGTTGTTATTTTAGGTGTAGATTTTTTTATAGCGTATGTTATAATTTCTTCTATTTTTTTTAAGCCTTCCTCTATTTCTATATTTTTTAGATTTATATTATTTGGAATTAAAGGGTTACTAAAGTTATTTCTTTTTAATTTTTTTTTTTTTTTTTTATTCTAAAACCACAAACTAGGAATATGATCCTTTGTACTTGAAGTAGTTGTGATTATATGGGATGGGATAGGGATGGAACAAATGAGGATAACGGGGAATTGAAAAGTAAATTTGGGAAGAATTTGTTGAGATTCTTCTTAAATTTGGGCAAATTGTAAATACCAAAACCCCCAACTTTTGGGAATACGCTGGATGTTAATAAATTCCATATTTTTGCAGTTCTAACAACAAACGAATTGCTATAACCAGTAGAGTACCAATTGGGTAGTTCCACATAGTAGGAATGCGCATTTGCTGCCCCTCTTGGGGTGCGTTGGAATTGTTTCAGAGGAGGCATCAGTGATTTTATTCCAACTAAGCAGGTGTCATTACCAACAAAATATCTACAAAAAAGAGAAAGAGCTCCTATATAACGACGGATGTCGAGCGGGGCTATAGAATTACTCACAATGGGGTCATTAATTTGACGAATGGCGCGTTTTTGAACTCGATCGAGAAAGCTTAAGGAAGTGGATAAGGCGCCAGCTAAATATGTGAGTTATATTCCATCTTAGGTCGTATATATGCTTTATAGATTTTGGACAAGTCCCTTGAAGAGAAATACGATTTACGCCTAAAGAGAAAACCTAAGCATTTGGCAGCACTTTTCGCTATATCAAAAATATGATCATTCCACATCATTTTTTGATTTAGCTGCATGCCCAAAATGTTCAAGTTTTCTGATCGGTGCACGATTTCCCCGAGAAACCTCAGATTGGGATTATAATTCGTTTTTTTTAATGTTATGAGACAGCATTGGGTTTTGGAAGAATTAAACTCCACTCTGTTTTAGGAGCCCCAACTAGCGATTTTAGTTAGATCATCGTTAACCGTATTGATCATAGATAGTCTAGCTATTTCAATTGCGGAGGTTGTGGCATTTGACTTTCTCGGAAAATTTTAAGATGCCACCAGAGTGCTGTCGTCGGTGAAACTGTGAATTGGATTGAAAGTTGAAGATAGAAGATCGTTGATAAAAATCAAAAAGAGAGTAGGTGCAAGGACGGATCTTTGTGGAATGCCAGCGTTTATTTGAAATGTGTCAGACGTGTAGCCGTCGACCAGAACACGAATACAACGATTCGAAAGATAGTTTTCAATCCATTTACATAAAACTGGACCAAGACCTAGAGCTTGACATTTGTTCAACAGAGCAGCATGCCATACTCGATCAAAAGCCTTCGAAATATCAAGAGCAACAACAGTACATTCACCAGAGTAGTGAATGCTGCTGTTAAGTTTACCACTGAGGTATGTCATAAGATCACCAGTGGATCGGTTGCATCTAAAACCGTATTGGCGATCATGTAAGATACCCCTATCATCTAAATATTTCTTGAGCTTGGAGTTTATAATAGTTTCCATAACTTTGGAAATGATCGAAATGATAGCTATAGGTCTATAGTTTGAGGGTTCGCTTTTCTCACCTTTTTTGGGAATTGGGGAAACATGAGCAACCTTCTATTTACTGGGATAAATACCAGTCGAAAACGAAAGGTAAAAAAGGTTGCGCAGAGGTTTCGAAATGGAGAAGGCAGTATTTTTCAGAACCACACCGGGGATTCTATCAGGGCCAGTAGAATTTTTTTCATTCAGATTCTTCAGAACTTTCACTACAGCTCGATTCCTGAAGTAAACTTTCCCAAATCTGCAGGAGTGATCAACTTCAGGAGTTGATGGTGGTAGTTGAGTTGTAGGAAGGAGTGTGGAATTTAGCGCAAAAAGTATTGCAAACAAGTTAGCTTTACCAGCCAAATCTGATGTGATAGAGTCATTATTATCAATCAAGGGAGGAAATGAAGATTTACAAAAGTTCTGTTTAACATTTTTTGCAAATGTCCAAAAAGAACGATTGCAGTTGGGTTGGTGGAGAATTTTATGCTTCAACCTCTTATGCAGGAACTTTTGTTGACTGATAATTTTTTTACAATCATTTCGAGGCACTTTATAACTTCTACGTGATGCCTCAGAGACATTAGCCTTATAAAGCTTAAACTTTTCCTCTTTATTTCTGATGGCCCTTTTGCAAATGTCATTAAACCATGACGTGGTATTTGGTTTAACAGACTTATACGATCTAGGTATGAACAGTTTCACACTTAACATTATAGTTTTACTAATGATATCAGCAAAAAGATCAACATTTCTTTGACGAAAGTATACAGAGCAGTCGAAGCCTTTTAAAAAATGATTCAAGCCATCTCAGTTAGCCCGATTGTAATGCCAGACTAATCTTTTTGGGGTTAGGCTCGTACAAGCAGATATACCTCTTGAGAAACTGGTTTTAACAAGGCAATGTATTTTTCTGGATTTGTCGTTAGAAATAAGTCCAGAAAATGTTGATTATGGCCATTTTGATCTGGAATCCTCGTTGGGTTTCTAACAAGTTGAGAAAGTTGGAAGAAATTTGAGAATAGTTCAATTTGCCTGCCTTCTGGTGAATTGTGACTAGAATAATGGAGCCAGTTTTTGTTGTGAACATTGAAGTCACCAGCGATAACAATCTCAGCATCCGGGTGTTGGATCAGGACTGAGTTGATGCTATCCGATAGTTCTTCAATGGCAACAGCTGTTTCAGACTCACTTGCTTAGGGAGATCTGTATAAAAAACAGAGAAATATTGTAGACTTTTCAACACGTAGTTTAATCCATATATAATGAAAAATATGGTTGGAGCCTTTTAGATTGTGAAGGGTGTTGAAAGTTACATCAGAACGAATATATAAAGCGATTTAAATTTATATTGTTTAATTATTTTTTTGTTAAAAATTTCTTTATTTATTTTATTAAAATTCAAAGAGGATTTTTGTTCTGATTTATCTGACTCTATGTTGTTATTATTTAGTTCTATTGAGAAATTTAATGCTCTATGATCGCTATCGTAATCAAATGTATTAAGTCTTTCAGTTCCAAGATAAAAACTAATTTTTAATCTGATGTCTGCTAAGCAGATGTCTAAATACGAATTGCTTCTTGGATATGTAGGAAAATACGAGTAGTATAGTTTTATTTTGTATGTAATTTCTGTATCATTAATAAATTTTTTAAAAGTGTTACCTTTCGTATTATTATCTGTATTGCCCCAATCACTGTGTTTAGCATTGAGGTCTCCAGCTACTAAAAGTTTTGATTTTTATCTAATTCTAAATGTGCAAATAATTCATTAATTTCTTGTGCGAAAATATTTTGTTCGTCATTGGCTGCAGTTGTAGCTATAATAACTTTGTGTGATTTTTTAACTGTATTGTAATAATGCTTGTTTCAATACATTTGAACTTACGGATGGTATTTTCATTTATTTCATTATAGGGAATCCTTTTTTTAAATATTGTAGCTGTACTATCACTCCTGTTATTTGTATTTTTCCTTTTCCTATTTTTCCTAATAATATTATAGTTTTCAAAATTTAAAATATGATTTTTATTTGTTTCATTTATCATTACTATATTTGGTGTGTTTACTTTTAGAAAGTCTAATAGAATAATATTTTTTTCATGTGAAATAAAAGAATTTACATTTATTTATACAATTTTTAGGGTGTTTAGAGAATTCATGATGGGATATTTATGTTGAGAGCGTAATATAAGGTATAATTTTTTATTTTGATTTTGTATTTTAGATTCAAAAAATTGATTAGTTAATAAATTTATACTGTTAGCTAAATTATTATTAATTGAATTACTATTACTACTACTATTTTTTACAATATTGTTACTGCTATAGACTTGCCCTGTATTCTGTATTTAGATAATTTGTATTCTAGATAATTTTGCAGTGTCTGCGTATGATCTGCCTGTTCTAAGTGAATGGTTTAGCATTACAATTTTGTTATTTCTCATTTCTGTCATTTTTCTTGCTCTCGTTAATTTTTTTTGCAGTTCTTTATGTTTTGGGCATCCTCTATAGGAACCAGGATGGCCTTCCTCATTGCAGAGCACACAGTATAGTTTTTCTTTTTCTACATTTTCTATGTCTATGTTGCACTGGCCGGATTCGTGTAGTTGATTGTATTTAACACATTTGTCCATTGAACAATTTGTTGCTGCATGACCATATATCTGGCATCTTTTACATTGCATTATTTCATTTTTATTTAAGTTTTCCCATTTTACAATTTGATGATTTAAACTTCTTATTTGTTTAACATCATTTATTGAAGTTGTGCTCGAAATTTGCACTAAATAAGTTGCTAATTTCAATTGTTTTTGGATTGAATTCCTTGTGGTGAATCTGGTTACCTTTATAAATTGTATATTATTGGACTTATGTTCTGAAAGCCACTTCAGAATCGTTTCAGGATCATCCTCTCCATGTAAGCCTTTTAATATTAAAGTTTTAGGCTTCTCACTTGGTACAGTATAAGCGAAAAATTTCATTCTTGTGTTGTTTAGTAAGTTTTTAATTTTTTGATAATCTTCTAGGGTACATGTTATTACGGCATTTTTATTTGGGTTATTTTTTTAATATAAAATTTTTTATTTTTAGATTTATGAATTTCATTAATTAAAATATTTATTTGTACATTTCTAAGAAAATAGGAGGTACATTTTTTTTTTATCATTTCCTTTATTTTGGTACTAAATTGTGAAATGTCACTTACTTTCTTATTATCATTATCATTATTATTACAATCATTATCATTATCATTATCATTATCATTATCATTATCATTATCATTATCATTATCATTATCATTATCATTATCATTATCATTATCATTATCATTATCATTATCATTATCATTATCATTTCATTATCATTATCATTATCATTATCATTATCATTATCATTATCATTATCATTATCATTATCATTATCATTATCATTATCATTATTATCATTATCA
>CAMUPU010000002.1:865200-973473 GCA_947095535.1 Poecilobothrus nobilitatus | reverse complement strand
TTTTCTATTTCCGTGGTAAATTTTATAGTTTGAAATTGGTTGTTCAAAATGTTTAAAAATTTTTCAATGTTATCTTTTTTTGTTATAGTAAACACATCATCGACATATCTTAGCCATAGCTTAGGTAATAATCCTTTATTTTTAATTTTAACTCAAGATCAGCTATGAGTATGTTTAAAATGAAACATGATAGAGGATTACCCATGCTTGTGCCTTGTGACAATTTGTAGAATTTGTCGTTGAATATAAATTGGTTTATAATAATAATAATAATTTATATTAATATAAATATAAATTGGTTTTGATTCATACAAGTTTTAGTTGCTTCCAATAATGCATATGCTTTTTCTGTTTCTATATCAGTTTGTAATAACCACTGTTTTATACATTCCAAAGCTTCGGGCAATGGTATGTTAGGATATAATGATGTGACATCAAAAGATACCATAACATCGTCTCTTTCTGTAATCCCTTGTAATCCTTCCTTTAACCTTTCTTTAACCTCCTTCCTTCCTTTAAAAAACCCTTGTAATCCTTCACTTTATTTACAAAATCGAAACTATTTTTTATGTATAAACCTTTTGGTTGATCTAATTTATTAAATTCAGTTAGTATCCATTTTGATATTCCATAACATGGTGCTTGAATATTAGATACAATAGGTTTCATTTTGTTTCCAGCTTTATGTATTTTATAGTCTTGGTAATATTTGGTTTGAGACTAATAGTTTCCATTTTGGTATACTGAAAATGTTGACGATTTTAGATATACAAGTATTTGCAGCTTTTTTCAGTTGTTGTATTGGGTTTTTAGAAAGTCTTACAAATTTTGCTTCTTTTATCGTTTCTTCCATATTGGTATAATATTCATTTTTATATAAAATTACTAAGCAGTTTCCTTTGTCTGATTTAGTGTAAAATACATCTTATTGTTTTAAAGATTTTATAATTTCATTATAGTTATTAACTATTTTTAAGTTTGGTCTATTGATTTTAGATGATTTTAATATTGGTTTAATTTCTTTTCTTAAATAAAATTTAACAAAATCTGGCTGATATTTTATGGCTGTTTCAAATTCAATTACTGTTTTATTGAAATTCGTTGAAATAAGAGTAAGAGAAAACTTTAAGCCTTTATTTAATAAATCTATTTCTTTTTTAGTAAAATCTGTAGTTGATAAGTTCTTAATATATTCAGGTACAATTTGTACTATTGGTTTTTCTTGGGATATTTTGTTATCTTTTTTGAGTTTATCAAGTTTTGAATTCAATTTTATAATTTTATCATTTGTGATTTTATGTACTTCTTCGGAAACTAAAGACAAATATTCTAACCATTCGTGAAATTCAAAAATTTTGTTGTTGTGATCTAATTTAACATTATTTTTGAATGGCGATTTTAATGAATTGGTTTTTTTTAGATGTAAAGCATATAATTCGATATTAACTAATTTTGACTGTAAGTATTTCTTTTCTAAATTTAACTATTTTAACTGACTATGTAATATTACTTTTTTATTCCTATCATTTATTATGGGGCATTTTAATTTTTTAAAATTTGGAAAAACTTTACCTTCTTTACATTTTTTTAAAAAATATAAGTCTGCTTTCAAACATTCTAACCTAGCTTTTAATCTTTTAAATTTGTTCAAATTTAGGTTGGTTGCCATATTAAATATTTGAGTATGATTATGAACAATTATCCGTAAAATCAATATATATGAATTGTAAAAAAACAAAAAAAAAAAAAAACTTATAATAAATTTTTTTTTTTTTTTCCCTTAATTAATCTTTTTCATCAATTTTTTGATTTTACTTATCTTAAGAAGCAAAATTTGTAAGACTTTCTAAAAACCCAATACAACAAATGAAAAAAGCTGCAAATACTTGTATATCTAAAATCGTCAACATTTTCAGTATAGCAAAATGGAAACTATCAGTATCAAACCCAATATTACCAAGACTATATGGTCTAAGAAAAATACATAAAGCTGGAAACAAAATGAGACCTATTGTACCTAATATTCAAGCACCATGTTATGGAATATCAAAATGGATACTTACTGAATTTAATAAATTAGATCAACCAAAAGGTTTATACATAAAAAATAGTTTCGATTTTGTAGATAAAGTGAAGGATTACAAGTTGGAAAGAGACGATGTTATGGTATCTTTTGATGTCACATCATTATATCCTAACATACCATTGCCTGAAGCTTTGGAATGTATAAAACAGTGGTTATTACAAACTGATATAGAAACAGAAAAAGCATATGCATTATTGGAAGCAACTAAAATTTGTATGGATCAAAACCAATTTATATTCAACGACAAATTCTACATATTGTCACAAGGCACAAGCATGGGTAATCCACTATCATGTTTCGTTTTAAACATACTCATAGCTGATATTGAGTTAAAATTAAAAAATAAAGGATTATTACCTAAGCTATGGCTAAGATATGTCGATGATGTGTTTACTATAACAAAAAAAGATAACATTGAAAAACTTTTAAACATTTTGAACAACCAATTTACAACTATAAAATTTGCCACGGAAATAGAAAATAACAAACAATTACCTTTTTTAGATATTCTTGTTATACGAAATAAACAATTCTTGTTATACGAAATGTGACAATTTGTAGAATTTGTCGTTGAATATAAATTGGTTTTGATCCATACAAGTTTTAGTTGCTTCCAATAATGCATATGCTTTTTCTGTTTCTATATCAGTTTGTAATAACCACTGTTTTATACATTCCAAAGCTTCAGGCAATGGTATGTTAGGATATAATGATGTGACATCAAAAGATACCATAACATCGTCTCTTTCCAACTTGTAATCCTTCACTTTATCTACAAAATCGAAACTATTTTTTATGTATAAACCTTTTCGTTGATCTAATTTATTAAATTCAGTTAGTATCCATTTTGATATTCCATAACATGGTGCTTGAATTTTAGATACAATAGGTTTCATTTTGTTTCCAGCTTTATGTATTTTGCTTAGACCACATAGTCTTGGTAATATTTGGTTTGAGACTGATAGTTTCCATTTTGGTATACTGAAAATGTTGACGATTTTGACAGAAAAATCATATGCATTATTGGAAACAACTAAAACTTGTATGGATCAAAACCAATTTATATTCAACGACAAATTCTACAAATTGTCACAAGGCACAAGCATGGGTAATCCTCTATCATGTTTCGTTTTAAACATACTCATAGCTGATCTTGAGTTAAAATTAAAAAATAAAGGATTATTACCTAAGCTATGGCTAAGATATGTCGATGATGTGTTTACTATAACAAAAAAAGATAACATTGAAAAACTTTTAAACATTTTGAACAACCAATTTCCAACTATAAAATTTACAACGGAAATAGAAAATAACAAACAATTACCTTTTTAGATATTCTTGTTATACGAAATAATGAAAAATTAGAATTCGATATCTATAGAAAACCAACTAATACGACGAGATATATAACAAACGATTCATACACCTCAAAATCCCACAAAATGGCAGCTTTTCACAGTATGGTCTATAGATTATGTAGACTACCATTATCCGCAAAAAGATTTAATATTGAATTGAACTACATAAAAAATATCGCAAATATCAATGACTACCTGAAAACTGATATTGATATTTTAGTTAAAAAACATTCTAAAAGAATTAAAAAACATAATCTTTCCACATTTTTTAAAAACAATAAACCAAGTAAAAAAAGAGTTAAATTCAGTTTTGCAAATAAAGTAATAAATAAAGTAAAAACAATTTTCAAAAAACATAATATTGACGTAGTTTACTCCAATGAAAACAAATTAAAAAATATTTTAAGCAACACTAAAGATAAAATAAATGATGATCAAAAATCTGGTATTTATGAAATTACGTGTCCTGATTGTAATGCGAAATACATAGG
Source organism: Poecilobothrus nobilitatus (assembly GCA_947095535.1). Taxonomy (NCBI): domain Eukaryota; kingdom Metazoa; phylum Arthropoda; class Insecta; order Diptera; family Dolichopodidae; genus Poecilobothrus; species Poecilobothrus nobilitatus. The sequence goes on along the minus strand of CAMUPU010000002.1, from coordinate 969,538 downwards.
ACAAACAAAACGCAATATTTTAATTAGATTTAAAGAACAGTTTTCACATATCAAATTCAACAGACCGACAAAATCTTAATATAATCATTTAAATATCAATAAAAATAGTTTAAAATTATTAAAAAATGTTAACAATAATAATGAACTGGACGCTTGGGAGAGTTTCTACATAATTAAGTATAAAAAAAGAAAAAGATTCAACTTAATGAATAACGACCCAGAGCCAATCAACTCACTCACCACATTGAAATTTATTTTAATTATTAATTATATAAAATTTTTTAATCAGTTATTATACTCTTTTTTCCTTTTTTTCTCTTACTCGATAATCTTTTTTGTTTTCTGTTAAATGTTATTTATTAAAAAGAAATTCTTAATGTAAAGTTTATTCGAAAATGTTAAATTCAAAAATAGTTTTTTTAAATGTTAATCGCTAAATTTTATCTGTTAAATGTTATAACTATGTTGAAATTTGGTACATATTATGTAACACTAATTTTAAGCATTTTAATTAAACTTTTAGTCTTAGTCAGTAGCTGAGGATGACATGTTTTGATGTCGAAATGCATTCTGGAATTTAATAAACAATTTTGATGAATGATATTTGAAAGATTTTTATTTCATTTGTTTTTTATTTAATACCGTTTATTAAAAAAGATAAGTAAAATCAAAAAATTGGTGGAAAAGATTAATTAAGGTTAAAGATTAATTTAAAAAAAAAAAAAAGAAAAAAAATTTATTATAATTTTTTTTTTTTTTTGTTTTTTTTACAATTCATATATATTGATTTTACGGATAATTGTTCATAATCATACTCAAATATTTAAATATTTTCTACTTTTATTAGATATATTTTTATAGATATATACATTTGCACAATTATTACATATAATTTTATATATTCCTGAAGACGGTTATCTATTTTATTCTAAAATGTTTCTCAAGCTATTTTTATTACAACAAACTAAATCAAAATTAAATTTATTGAAGACGGTTTTAATAGTATTCGTTACTTTAGGTGCATAGTTGAGTTTCACATGTTATCTCTCTTTATTTTGTTTTATTCAAAAAAATGTAGATGGTTCCCGTTTTTCACTTTTATCATAATGTTCTAATTAAATTATTATTGCTCATTATTGATTTATTTATACAATATATAAATCAGCCGTAGCTGAACATGCTTTAAATAATAACCATTTAGAATTGAATGCTAATCATTTAAAATTAATAAAAACGATTAATAACAAAACTGAATTGGATGCATGGGAAAGTTTACTAATAATCAAATTTAAAAATATAGTAATGAATAATGATTTAGGTCCGATAAATTCGACACTTTTTAATATCAATGTTGATTGAGTTTATATCTATACATACAATAAAAATGACGTGTTTGTTTGTAAATGCTAAACTCAAAAACTACTGGACCAACTTTGACAAAAATTTATATGTATGTTCTATGTTTTATGAGAACGGTTTTGTAAAGTTTGGTGTTCGTTCGATAGATGGTTCAAAAAATTTTGTTTACATATATAAGGCCACAACAAAATTTACACTAACATAATTTTGAATCAATTTGTAGGTTTCCTATTGTTTTTTGTTTAGTTCCGACCAATATTTCAAGACGGATAGGTATCTAATATACCTATATAGGTATCTAATATTATTAGGATGTGCCTACTTATTATAAATACAAATATTTCTATATGTGTTACTAAAAATAATAAAATTTTTTAATTACAACAACCTGTTTACATATTTTTTTCTTTATTTATTTATTTTAAAACTTATTATAAAAATATTTCAAACTTTTCTAAAAAATATATTATTTTTAACATATTTCACAAACGAAATCTATAATTTGTAAAATACCTCGAAGACGTAGAAATATTGGTCGCCGTACACGACAAACAAATCGAGTTCGCAATGCACATCAAAGGAACGTATACAAAGTAATGTACAAATTAGAAATCTAATTGCATATTCATGTGAAAATTTCAAACAAGAACAAAGCACAATATAAATTGAAATACACCGTCATAGAAGTAGACGAATAAGACGATCAATTCATAATACAAATCTCATAACATTGCTACGCCTTGCATTTCATTATGATCCAACAACTAATTACAATTCACACAGATATATTAACATTGGTAATATGGGTAAAGTATGTGGTAATGTTCACATACTTTACACATATATAAACATTTAATTACAAAAAGGAAGCACCAGGATTGTGTTGCGCTAATGATAAGGGAAAATTGCCAGAAGTTAAGCAACCTCCAGAACCATTATTAACATTAGTATCTGGAACGACGTCCCATACGAAACATTTTCCCACAAATAAAGTACAACACTTGCTTCCAAATAACTTCTTTCGTTGCATGCAATATAATAATTAATAACTGATAATTTTACATTCAAAATGGAAAGTCAAATATAACACAAGTGCAAGTTCATTGTTGGCCATTCCAGATGAATAATACAAGTTTCTATAGATATATTTTCTTTGTAATTCCGATGATGATGTCGTCAATACTCGATGTGCAATTATTTCTTCGGCTCAACCAAAGGCAATTACGATCGGGGGAATACATTCATCTACTTGTTGCAATAAATACTGATACTAACATAAGTTGACGTTGGCCGAATTACATTCTACCAGCTACATATACAGGCGCCAAAATTATGTTTTTATTTAAAAACAAGTAAAACATCTAGTTTTAGTTTGGTCTTAAGACTGATTTTTATTTTACAAAGTTATACTTACATAAGTTAATAAAAAGTATTATTAATTTAAAAAAAAAAATAATAAATTTTTTATTAAACCTTTTTGTTACAGATCGATTTTATAACTGAATTACAAATTCTTTTCTTAAGACTAAAAACTTATTTTCTACTTGCAACATATTAATCGGCAACGTGACATTGTGTTTATTAGACATAGCGTCAGCATAAATTATCGCATGAAATATTTTGTTGGAATTTTATGGGAACGAATTAATTGTTGTAATTTTGTTAACTTCAGCATAATTTTATGTTAAGTGAATTTAAAAAAATAATTTTCGTTAACTCTTCCCCCTTTAAAATATTGATTGTCCCAATCAATTAGAAATATGGAACATCGTTAAAATTGATTTGTTGAAAGCTGTTATCTTGTCTAGGTGTAATGTTATTAACTGTGTGGGTTTCAGATTGTGGTTCTTCCTTTTTTTGATCCTGTAAGGCAGTAATCGTTATATTCTGTTTTTGAGGTCTTTTGGCCAAGAGAAAGGTAAGTACTATTGTGATAATTATAGCAATAAGTCCGTATGTAGTGAATTGATGGATTCTGTTTCTATATTCGGTTGATTCTATGATTTTTGTATTATTAATTTGTAATTCATCCATCATTTGAAGTGATAGTAGGTTTTTGTTCTCTTTTTCCTTTGGAGTTTGTTGGAAAATTGCTGGTAGTATGTGTGATCTGGATATTTCTCTTGGATGAAATCTTCTATCTCCTACTGTAATACTTGAGTTATGGAATTTTATGAGGAACGTTCCCACGAGAACTTGTTTTTCGTTATCTACTATTAATGTTCCATTAAAACCGTTAAGTAATATTACTCCAGGTGATATTTCTTCTATTTGTGGCAAATGTTGGTTGTTCATTTTGTTGCATGTTGCTTCTGAACTCTTCAGTAGCTTGGGGATACAGCTGGTGTTGGTTAAATCGACGAGGTCATTAATGTTGCAGATAGAAAGAAATGTGTTTTACATTTATTATTTCTTAAACCAAAAATTTTGTTTTCAAATTTTATTATATTTTCGTACAATATTTCTATAGCTAAATTTTTATTTTTGATTGGTTTTAACATGAGTTTTTGATAATTTTGAATATCTGTAATAGGAATATTTACAATGTATAAAATTGATTTTGAATTTGATATTACTTTTACTTCTGAATAATTAAGTGCTTCTTCAATAGTTAAAAAATTTATATTTTCTTTTGTTAATGTTTCAATAGCAATATTAATTTCTTGTTTACTTAATATTAAGGAATTAATGAGACCTAATTTGGCCCAATGAATGGCATAATTAACATTTTTTAATTCATCTTTTAATATACTTAATCTAAATTGAATACCCATAATTTCATTGTTTATTTGAACATCTGTTTCTAACAATTTGTTTATTTTATTTGCTAATTTAGTAATATTATTTATTCTTTTTTCATGTAAACTGTTTATTATAACCTGATTATTATTATTTTCTAATAGATTTTTCATTTTTTGTTCAATTGTTATTAAATCTTCATGCTCGGGGGATCCAGCAAGCTATTTCCAAGCTGATCCTAAAAAATCTAAAGATCTTTTTAATTTTTTTATTTTTAAATTTGCAATCATATTTGTAATTTGTTCGATTTCATTGGATAGGATTGGGTAAAGGGTATGATAACTATTAGGGTCTGTGTTTAGTTGTTTCTGCATATCTCTGATGATTTCTTCGTATTTATCTAGATCTATTGCATGAATAATTTTGAAGTTTCCAGTTTGTATTTTTGCTATTCCGACATCTATGGCTACTAAGTGAGAGTTAGAAAAATCTAGTATTTGAACTTCTCCAAGTACGAGAGAGTTGAAAAACCTAAAAAAAAAATGTTTAGATTAGTTTTTTATTTGTTTTTTATGTATAATTTTTCCGGATTGTGTTTTAACTGTTGTTTGGTTATTTTCGGTAACTATTTCCCTTTGGTATTTTGGAGAGAGTTTAGAGCCTAATCTTTTGTTCTTCTTAACATAGATAACATCTCCTACGTTATAGTTTTTTATGGGTTGACGCTCTTTATTATGATTTTTTAAATTTATTTCCTGTTTTGTTTTTAATTTTTCTATATTGTCTTTCCGAGCTTTTTCAAAGTGAGCAGGATCAGAGTATACATTTCTGCCAAAGAAAACTTCTACTGGCTTCCGTCCTGTAGTAGAGTGTATGGAATAATTGTACTCGTTGACTGATCTTTCTATTAGTTCTAGGAATGACTCATGAGTGTTTTCTGTTTTTAAGCACCTCATGATTTCTAATAGGGTGGAATGAAAACGCTCTACTTGCCCATTTACTTCACTGGAGTACGGGGGCGTCGTGTAGATTTTTATACCAAGTTCGTCTTTCAGCATAAATTTGATAGTTGCGGAATTCAATGCTTTTTCGTTATCGAATACGATCATTTCAGGCAATCCGAATGAAAAGAGTATTTCCCTGAGTGGCCGTTTGATATCTTTTACGGCTTTGGACTTGATAATTTTGAATTGAGCATATTTCGAAAATTTATCCAATGCTGGTAGTACTAATTTTTTTTCTGTAATAAATATATCTATGTGAACAATGTGACCAGGATGTTGTGGAATCGGCGTTTTCCTTAGCTCAGGCTTGTTTGGATGCATGTCATATTTGTTCTCTTTGCATGTGGTGCATTTCTTAACGATTTTATCTATTTTACTTGACATGGCTGGAAAGTAATAATTTTCTAAAATTTGTATCTTGTTTTCATTTGTGTTCCTGTGAGCTCTTGTGTGCGTGTTGATTATTAGGTCTTCTTGATCTTGCTCGTTTGTAACATCCTGTACCTGTTTCTGGGTGAATCGAATCCTATAGTTGCCAAAGTGTTGCGGATATATTTCCTGAATTATACCCATTATTTTCTCGTCTGTTTTAATACATTTTATTACCGAAGGGTTTAATCTCTGTTTCAGATATTTAGTCAGGTTTTCTTGATTAAAATTTGAATTTGTTATACTATGACGGTGATATGTGGGAAAAACTATTTGGAATTGGTAGGTGGTGTTATTGTCTATTTTGAAAAAGATTTGATTTTTGAAAACGTTGATAGGTGTTTCTACACTAGGTATTAGGTTTTGTGATGAGCTTTCGTCGCTGTGTTCTGTGCTTGTCATTTCGTTAATTTGAGGAGGTCTTGAGAGAGCGTCCGCTACTACATTTGTTTTCCCTGGTTTATAGTGGAGTTCATAGTTATACTCCTCTAGTATTGCCTTCCATCTCTTCATTTTTGCGTTGTTGTTTTTGTTACTTAGTGCGTAGGTCAACGGTTGATGGTCTGTAAATATTTCCACTTTAGCTGATCCATATAGATAATTCCGAAGCGAATTTAGAGCCCAAATAATGGCAAGTAGCTCTTTTTCGTTCGCTGCATAATCTTCCTCTGCTTTGTTAAGCGTCCTAGAAATAAATGTTATAGGCCTTCCGTCTTGGCTCAACACCGCACCTAAGGCATGATTTGACGTATCTGTATTTAGTTGAAAATGTTTTTTAAAATCAGGATATGTTAGAATTACGTCCTTTGAAATAAGTGAGCTTTTGATTTTTTTAAAGGATTCTATAGCTTCGTCGCCAAATTCTATAATCTTTTTGGCAGATGTCTTTTTCGACGAACATCCATCCTCCCCCCTTAAAAGATTTGCAAGGGGTTTCGCTAACTTGGCGTAATCCTTTACGAATCTTCGATAATATCCGGACAATCCTAAAAATGAGCGGAGATCTTTCAGTGTTTTTGGCTGCGGAAAATTTTGGATTGCATCTACTTTGGCAGGATTAGTTTTTACACCATCTTCTGTTATTATAAAGCCTAAAAATTCAACTTCTGTCTTGAAAAATTCGCACTTGTCCATCTGGACTTTCATGTTGGCATTTTGGAGAGTCTCAAATATTTCCCTTATATCTTCAATATGTTCTGTTTCGTTCTTACTGAAAATGATTATGTCGTCAATGTATACGTGGCATCTTTTGCCAATGTGTTCCCTTAGTATATCATGGAGTGCCCTTTGGAATATTGATGGGGTATTCCTTAGTCCGAAAGGGAGTCGGGTAAACTCGTATTTCCCGTTGTTTACCGCAAAAGCAGTTTTTTCGCGATCGGATTCTTTTAACTGGATTTGGTGGAATCCGCTTTTCCAGTCGAGGACGGTGAAAAATTTATTTTGGCTTAATTGTGAGAGTACCTCGTTTATTTCAGGTATCGGATAACGGTCTGCAATTGTTACGCTGTTTAACTTCCTATAATCGATTACCATTCTGTACTTTTTTTTCGCGCTCGCGTCCTGTTTCTTAGGCACTATCCAGATCGGTGAGTTGTATGGCGATTTGGAAGATCTTATAATGCCATCTTTGAGTAATTTTTCGATCTCTTTTTCTACCTCGTCTTTAAGTGACATTGGGTAAGGGTAGTTCCTGGTATAAATCGGCGAATTTGTGGTAGTACGAATTTCTCCTTTAATTCTCGTTGTGTATGTGAGTTTCTCGTCTGATTCGGTGAATAGTCTTGAATATTTTTGTATTATGGATTTTAATGCTGTTTTTGTTCGTTACTCATGTGTTGTGTTCTAACGTCTATTGAAGTTACTGCTTGCGTCGGAAATTGTTTAATTTTAATTTTGATTGAGTTTTGTATGACCATATAATTGTATTTTGTATGAATAACGGCTGAAAGTTGCTTTAAACTGTCATTTCCGAGAATGCCATGGAAGGATTTGAGTGTTGGTAAAATGAAAAATTTTAGTCTTATGTTTTTAATCCCAAATAAATTTAATTCGATGTGGTGCGTAGTTTTAATATTTCCTGTTACTGAGTTTGCGTAAAAAATTTGTTGATTTGGAATGGGTTTTTCTACAACGCTTGGTTGTATATAGTTTTTATTTGATCCGGTATCGATCAAAAATTGCAGTATTTTCCCCACTCCTCGTTCTGCATTCGAAATATGGGAGCGAGGAGTGCGCTAATCTAAAAAATGGATATCGGAAAGATCGTTAGGTTCTCTAATTCCAAGAAGTTTTGGCAATTCGCCATTTAAACCTCTAATAAAGGTGTCCAGTGCTTTATCTCGGTATGTTTTTGTCAGTAACAAAAGTGATTCGTTGCTAATATCCATGCATGCTAGTTTGTTGAGAATGAGTGACATGTGAGAATGAACATCTTGATAGAATTGTGGTATGGTAGAGTTTCCTTGAACAAGTGTTGTCATCTGGTATTCCAGAGTGCCCAGGTCTCGTTTATCTGCATAGTGGAGTGTAAGGCACTTAGAGATGGATTTCCAGTTTAGTGGTGTGTTATATGACTCTAATTCAATATTTGCGTTTCCAATTATTTTATTCCTTATAACGCTGAGTATCCTAAAATATTTAGGTGTTCCTATTAAAGGCTGATAGATTTCCAAGATACGGTCTATGCTCTTCTTCCAGGAACTAAATTCAGCTGGGTCTCCTGAAAAGTCTCGCAAGCAGCGCACGACATCTGGAATTTTGTCCATATCGGCAATATTTTCTCTGTGTTCGTCATCTATTATTTGATCTCTTTTATGTTCTTCTGTTCTGGGTTGCAGTGCACGTCTTATATGAGTTTGGCAAAGTCTATTTACTATTTTTGTTATTAAAGATTCCATTTCTGGATTAATATTTGCATTTCCTCGTACTTCGCCAATATTATTTTGTCCATTTAGAACAGGTGGACGAATAATATTATTTTGTTTAGCCATTTTGGGAAAAAAAAAAAAAATATAAAATATTTACTTACGATTTAAATTGTTGGAGAGGGGAAAAGAAAATCGAAACTTTAATGACAATTTTATTTGGAACTAATGGAGAATTAACCTGTATGAAAATTTTATTTGATCTATTTTATGGTAAATATTTATTTTTATTTAAAATTTTTGTATAATATATTATTTTTATTTTAAATATTTATATTTTTATTTTTATTTAAAAATATTTATTTTATTTATTTAAATAGAAATTTTATATTTTGTTTAGTATTCTATTTAATTAAAAAGAAGTATTTTTTCTATGAAAAAAGAATAATAATTGTTCAAAATTTATAAACTATTAACTCTATTAACTCTTATTAAATTTATATAATAGAAATGATTGTTTCTCTTTATTTATTATTATTCTTTATTATTTAATTACTTAATTACTTAATTTATAATTACAAATTATAGATTTTACTATTTGTTTCCTTGAGAGAAAAAAAATTATTTTACTACTCTATTTCCTTGGATTTTCCTTCCAATATCGTGCCTAGGGCAACCTCACCCTAGGTAATGAGATAGGCTTGATCACGATAGAAAAAGAAAACTTAGAAAACAAAATCAATATAAATTGATCTTTTTTTTTTTTTTTTTTTTTTAGTTTAATCTTTGTATTTAATCTTTGTAATTTCTTTATTTTAATACTTTCAATTCCTTAATTTTACTTTACTTTTACTTTTATTTAATTTTTTGTTTTTATTTTTCAAATAATAGTAATTCTAATTTTTTGTATATAAATTTAAAATTTTAATATTATTATTTCATAATAAAAAAAATTTCAATGTTAATTTTTTTTTTTATATAAATTTTAAAATTTTAATATTTATTATTTCATAATAAAAAAAATTTCAATGTTAATTTTTTTTTTTATATAAATTTTAAAATTTTAATATTATTATTTCAATTAATTTTAACTTTATAAAAATTTCGATATTTTCAGTAATTTGAGTAATTCTAATTTTATAAAAATTTTAATTTATTTTACTATTTTATATAAAAAAAAATAATATTTTTCAGTAATTTTTTTGTTATTTCAAGTAATTTCAGTTTTATGAGAATTTTAATTTACTTTATTATTTTGTAAAAAAAAAAATTTTAATATTTTCCAATAACACTTTTTCCTTTTTTTTTTTTTTATGCTTTGAACTTATGATAATTTTAATTTGCTTTAATTTTTCTAATTATTAATTTTCCTTTTTCTTTTTTTTAAAATTTTTAATTTTTAACCATTGATTTTTACTTATTTTATTACAAACTTAAACACTAGAAATGCACTTAAAAACTTACATGAAAATAAGTGCATAGTCCTTATCTAACACCGGTAAATGCAGATTATTCCTTTTTGTCCTGCTTAATGTTCAGGTGACTCAGGCTCCACAATTTACACTCTAACGTGAAGATCACTGCGGCTTTCCTAGGGCCTTACAATGTTAATGACTATGGCTATGGTTGGTTCTGGATCACAAATATTTTTGAAAACGCTTTCGGCTACTTGAAGCGACGCTTGGTTCCCAAATTTTCAGTGATGTTGAAGAATGTTGAAACACTTTCGGCTACTTGAGGCTACTTGGTTTCCACTTTAGTGTATTTTGGCACTTTCTTCTTTTTTTTTTTTCACTTTTGTGTCCAACCACTGGCACCCAAGTTAATAAAAAGTATTATTAATTTTTAAAAAAAAATAATAAATTTTTTATTAAACCTTTTTGTTGCAGATCGATTTTATTCTTTTCTTAAGACTAAAAACTTATTTTCTACTTGCAACATATGAATCGGCAACGTGACATTGTGTTTATTAGACATAGCGTCAGCATAAATTATCGCATGAAATATTTTGTTGGAATTTTATGGGAACGAATTAATTGTTGTAATTTTGTTAACTTCAGCATAATTTTATGTTAAGTGAATTTAAAAAAATAATTTTCGTTAATTTATATTAATATGCTTAAATTAACTTAATGCTAAGATCATCAAAAATACTGTTGTTTTTAAAATTTACTGATAAAATTAATTAACCGGGAATGCTAATTGCATTTCCTGTTATTCTGAAAATATAAAAATGCTTAAAAAAAAGGTGAATGAGCTACTATATTATGCCAACACAATACCATGCAACATTATATTAAGTTGTGTCAACGTGTGGTATCATGCTACATTATGTCAACACATATGTCATGCTACATTATATCAACATAATATTATGTAACTCCTCCTCTCTTAAGTTTGACACTCTCCTGAGTTTTTAAAATTATGGTTATTTACATTAAAATTATTACAATTTAAAAAATGAAACATGATTAAAAAATATATACTTAATTCTAAGTCTGATATGTATAGTTAAAAAAAAATTTTTTTTTTCTAAATTTTATTTAATTAAATAAATAAAATAATAAATAATAAAAAGAATACATTTTTTTTTCATAAAATTTTTCTTAACTTTTAAGTTTCAATAAAAATTTTTTGTTTTTACAACTGAGTTATCTTAGTTTAGTGAATTTAAAAATGAGTAATATAATAATTTGCGATAAAGATAATTTTTAAATGAATATGAATAAAAACAATTTTGAATCAAAAAAAATATTTTTTTTTCTTTTTGTTAGTAAGTAACTTAATATTATATCTACATTACATTGGCTTAAAAATTTTTTTTTTTGTTTTAAATTTCATTTTGTTAATTCTAAATAACATACATTGGTCATTGTCATTTGTTGATGTAGGTATGTTATTGGAAGTATCCAAAGAATTATTATCCAGAGTAGTATTGTTTTGATCTGAAAATTTGAATGGTCTTTTAATGTTGTTTTCATGAATATTTTGTAAAGGGTATTTTCGAAATTTTGGTTGCTCTTTATGTCTAAGGCTAGCATAGTTTTTTATAAATCCTAATTGTCTAGTTTCTGTATAATTTTCTCTTGATTTATTCAATTTTGTAATTTTTTTTGTTTTCATGTTTTTTATTTATTCTATTTTCAATAATTTTTTTGTCTATTTTGTTATTTTGTACTTCGAATGGAGTAGCTTTAATTGTCGAATGGTAAGTACTATTATGTGATATTGAATGGCTTTAAGAATTTGATGTTTTATTGGGATTTTGTTTTCAATATTCAATACTCTAATTTTTTTCTGTTAACGTATTATTCAATCTTTCTATGTCTCTATTTCCTGTATGGTTGTTAGGCTTTACGAAATGAGCTATTATTCCCTCATCCTTGCAAAACTGTTTTATATTTGTTAAATTCATTGTCACAGACTAAGTTTTTTCATATTTCCTTTTATTGAAATATACTGTCAAAATTTGCTTATAAGCGTTTGATTATTTATATCTTCCAGATAAAAACCTATAGCATGTTTGGAAAATTTCTCTATAAAAATAATGAAAGAATGTTTAGAGTTTACATAGATATCAACGTGGATTATTTCGTTAATTTCCACTGGTGTTGCGGTAATTTCAAATTTCTTTTTAATCGGGTTTCTATCGTATTTTCCTGCAGTGCAAGTTTCACAGTTATTCATTACTTTATGTATTAAGATTTTTAAGTTTGGGTAAAATATTTTATGCTTGATACTTTCGTAATTGGCTATTATACCAGCATGACCAGATTCTCTTTTATGGAATAGATATATTTGTTTTAAAGTTTCTTCTTCGTTCTTCATATCCTTGGCAAGATAACTGCATTTGACAAATTTTATTTTATTATTGTTAGGATACACTTCAATAATTTTTAATTGAAATTCATTATAGATATGGTCTTCAAGTTCTGAATATATTCCAGTTTTTCCAATGTTAATATATCTTCGGATTATATTACTTACATTGTTAGGAATATCGTTTCTTTCTATGTAAATTCTTCTCTTATTGAAAATTATTTCTAGATCTTTTTCTTTTTGTTCTGCTAAGACAATTTGAGTTTTAAAACGATTAACAACCGTTTCTAAAATTGGTTTATATTGTACCAAATTTTCCTCTTGAGAGTGAATGGTTGCTAAAGATTCATTACTATCAACACGAACAGAATTTGTAATTGTAGAGTTATTATCATTTTCAAATAAATTTATTTCGTTAGTATTAATATCGATTCTACTGAGAAAATGTGCTATTTTATTTTCTTTACCCTTAATGTATTAAATTTTGGCGTCATATTCTCTTAATTGAATTAACCACGTTTGTAGTCTTGGAGTAATATCTTTACCTTTGTTTTTAAGTTGTCGCCATTTTATAGGCTGGTGATCAGTAAGTAAATCAAATTCTCTACCGAACAAGTACGGTCTGAAATATTTAATTCCCCATGCCATTGCTAAAAGCTCTTTTTCAATTCTAGAGTAATTTTTTTCATGTTCGTTTAATGTTCGGGATGTAAAGCTAATAGGATGTCCATCTTGAGATAGAACAGCCCCTATTGCGAAATTACTTGCATCGGTACCTAATTTGAATTTTTTATTAAAATTTGGGTACTTTAATATTGGGTGATCCCTAATAATATCTTTTAATTTTTCGAAAGCGTCAATGTAATTAGGATCTTTCGTATTTATTTTTGCGTTTTTCTTTAAATATTTGACCGTTGGGTAGACAACTTTAGCATAATCCCTTATAAATTTTCTATAATACCCAGTCAATCCTAAAAATGATTTGACCTGCTTTTGGGTATTAGGAAGTTTTAGATTTCTAATTATTTATATTTTATTTGGATTAGGTTTTATTCCTTATGGAGCTAAAACATGTTCTAAATATTCGGTTTCTTTGCAAAGAAAACTGCATTTATCTACCTGTATTTTTAACCCTGCTCTTTCTAAGGTTTCTAAAATTTTAGCTATATTAGTAAATTTCTCTTCCAAAGATGCGCTGAAAATCAGTATGTCATCTAGATAGACTACACAAATTTTATTAATAAACTCTCTTAGTACTGAGTTCATTAATCTTTGAAATGTGGCGGGAGCATTTTTGAATCCGAATGGCATTCTGGTATACTCAAAATGGTCAAAAGGAGTTGAAAAAGCTGTTTTTTTTTCTGTCTTCAGGCCTAACTAAAATTTGGTGGAAGCCTTTAGCTAGGTCGATAGTTGTGAAATATTGTGACCTTCCCAATTTGTCTAATATTGCTTCAATATTAGGAATTGGGAATTTGTCACTTGTAATAATTTCATTCAATTTTCGATAGTCTATCACAATTCTCCATTTCTTTTCGCCTGAATTATCTCACTTTTTCGGTACAATCCAAAGACGGCTATTGTAAGGAGAATTGCTTTCCGCGATAGTTCCCTGATCTAGCATTTCGAATATTTGACATTGCATTTCTTGTTCATGGATTTTTGGATACCGATAAATCTTAGAATAGATTGGGTCATTTTTAGTTGTTAATATATCATGCTGAATTTCATGAGTAAAAGATAAGATATCTCCATCTTTAAAAAATAAATTTTTGAATTTTTTTAAAATTTTCAACAGTTTATTTCTTTCATCGTTGTTTACATTGCTTAAATCTAATTTGTTTAACAAATTGTCACTACTAGGTTTTAAGCTATTTATGTTGGAAATATCAAATGGATAAGTATTGTCAATAAAAAGGATTTTGTTGTTTTTAATTTCTATATATTTTTGGTCTAGATTAATTTTCGCTTTAAGAGCGACTAAGATGTTTTGTCCTACAATTGCATCGTAGCTCCTACCATTTAACTCTATTACCTTCCATGAAATTCTTCCAAAAGTTTCGAATTCTTTTGGAATTGGGGTGACAATTTCAGTAATTATTTTATTAGTTCCGTTAATAGTGCTAAAACACAAAGGTTTTTCTAATTTAGTTTGAACAGATTTATTCAAAACCTTAGGTTTAATAACACTTGTACTGTATCTGTATCTATTAAGCATTCGATTTTTTGATTATTTATTGTTAAATATATTATTGGTAAGTTTGTTTCCAAGGCTCTTCTTGAAAATTTTCGGTAGTTCCCTGTAATTTTTTAATTTCCATTGAGTCTGGAAATAATTGCTATCATAAGTATGACTGTTTCCTTAATTATTAAAATTTCTATTTCTAAATTGTGAGTTGCGAGAAAGACTGGGTAGTGTACCGCTTTGATTAGGATAAAGATTAGAGTTGTTGATATTGAGAGAGCTGCTTGGATTGAAAATATTTGTTTGTCTAGAACGTTGTGAATTAATAGGATTAAATTTAGGTTTTTCAATTTGTGACAAAATTTTGTTGTCTTTATTAAGATAATCGTTGTTATTATTTTCATGAACAATTGTATTTCTTCTGAAACTATAATTTGTATTTCTATTTGTAAAAAATTCAAATTTTTTATTTTTATTTTGTTCAGATATTCTACTAAAATTTTTATATGACTTATTGTAAATATCTAACATACTCATATTTTCTTGAATATGAGCTCTAATAGTACCATCTATTTTTTTCTAATAAAATTTCTGTTAAATCCCTATCAACGTTTTCTGAATTGTTGAGTAAGTGTTTGACACTGTTGTTGTTCTACGTTATTGAATAAGTGCTTGACACTGTTATATTTGTTGTTCTTGTTGTTGCATGATTTGATCTTTTTGTTCATCCGTTAGTTGGCTTGCCATGATATTTCTGTTTTTATCAAAAATTAAATTTCTGGTATTGTTTTTCATTAAAGGTTCCCTTCACTGTTTTTACACTGTTAATATATTAGTGTTATTGATTTTTAAATTAAAGATAAAGAATTTTAATTTATATCATATTTGTATTTTAAGTATTGTTTGCAATAACACTTTGAAATATTGTACATATATTAGAATTTATAGTTTTATTTTCTTAATTATTTATATATATATAAATCATATATAAATTTGTATTTAATTGTTAATTTTATTATATAGCAATATTTTCAATACTATTTCTTTTTAATTTTGTTATTATTTTATTGTCAAAATAAATTCCAAAATATATCTACATATGTATATATTATGTTTACACAACACAAATCTTTAATTTTTTGCAATGATTTTTTTTTCTAAGTTAAAAAATACAATTATGTTTTAGTTTTAATACTTATTATTTTGTATGTTTTTTTTTGTTTTTAAGTCACTTTTTTCTTTTGTAAATTATCTTATCACTATTTATCGTTTTTTTCTTAATTATTTTTACTTAATTTTAACAATTATTAAAAATTCTTTTTATTATACTCAATTTCTAAAAAATATGTATATTATGTTTTATTATTTAAATTTAATGTTTATATAATATAATTATGTTTTTATTTTATCTTCGGATAAAAGTTTCTCGATTCGTTTAATTCAATCTTCTGATTGAATTCCGTTTCCGACTGTGCCAATTATGTTTTTATTAAAAAACAAGTAATACATCTAGTTTTAGTTTGGTCTTAAGACTGATTTTTATTTTACAAAGTTATACTTATATATTAATATGCTTAAATTAACTTAATGCTAAGATCATCAAAAATACTGTTGTTTTTAAAATTTACTAATAAAATCAATTAACCAGGAATGCTAATCGCATATCCTGTTATTGTGAAAATATAAAACTGCTTAAAAAAAAGGTGAATGAGCTACTATATTATGCCAACACAATACCATGCAATATTATATTAAGTTGTGTCAATGTGATGTATCATGCTACATTATGGCAACACAAATATCATGCTACATTATGTCAACATATATGTCATGCTCATTATGTCAACATAATATTATGTAACTCCCACATACATGCATGAATATACACAGAATGCTATAACATACGTTAGCAATTATGGCCACCCTGATTTGTTTATCACATTCACTTACAATTCAAATTGGACCAAAATGAAAAATTGTTTATTGCCTGCACAATCGCAAACTGATCGTCACAACAGCACAGCACGACTATTAAGCAAAAATTAATATCATTGATGGATTTCATTGTGAAGTACAATATCTTTGGTACAGTTCTGCTGGATGCATTTGATTGAATTGCAAAAAAAAGCTTTACTACATGCTCATATTCTAACTTAGTGTAAGAATAAAATTCAACCTACTGAAACCTAATGAAATTGATAGCATTATTTATGCTGAAATTCCAGACTCCACAATAGAACCAGAGTTATTTGAAATAATTACAAAACATATGATTCCACAGCCACGCAGTACATTTAACATACATTCACCATGTATGATTGACGGCAAGTGCTCCAACAGTTATCCAGGACAATTGA
Organism: Poecilobothrus nobilitatus; assembly: GCA_947095535.1. Taxonomy (NCBI): domain Eukaryota; kingdom Metazoa; phylum Arthropoda; class Insecta; order Diptera; family Dolichopodidae; genus Poecilobothrus; species Poecilobothrus nobilitatus. The sequence goes on along the minus strand of CAMUPU010000002.1, from coordinate 952,779 downwards.
TGCCAGAGACAAATGTATGCAACGATGGATATCTGCTATATCGTAGACGTCCCACAGTGGTATATCATTTATATTAAAAGTTAGAAAAAATGATGTTGAGATTGATAATCGATGGATAGTGCCCTATTCGCCATGTTTATCAAAAATCTATAAAACGTATATTAACGTAGAATATTGTAATTCTGTTAAATTTATCAAATACATTTGTAAATATGTCAACAAAAGCAGTGACATAGTCATTTTCGGACTAGCACCAGCAAATAACTTGGATGAAATAAGCCAATATCAAATGGGAAGATACAGCAGCAGCAACGAAGCAGTTTGGCGTATATTCGCTTTTCAAATTCATAAGAGATATCCGACTGTAGTAGATTTGGCCGTACATTTAGAAAATGGTCAACGAGTGTATTTTGTGACAGAAAATACTAATGAACCAGCAGCACAACATTGACGGTTTTTTTTCGTTGTGTTAATTTGATTATTTTGCAAAAACTTTATTGTATTCAGAAGTTCCATGATATTTCACTTATAATGCATCCAGAAAACAATTTCAACGTCGTAAACATGAACAAGAAGTAAATGGTCAACCAAATATATTTTCATTTAATGTCTTAGGTCGAATATATAATGTACACCCAGATAACACTGAATGCTATTATTTGCGTTTGTTATTGATTAATGTACGTGGTCCAATGCCATTTCAGAATTTAAGAACTGTGAATAATCTATTGTGTGAAATATATCGTGACACCTGCCAACAATTACATTTACTTAAAAACGATGAACATTGGGATACTTCACTTGCTGCTCCTTGCTTCTTGCTGCTGAAAAATATAAAGATGCCATCATCGATGACATTTTACATCAAGCAAAATACACAACTTCAAATCCAGGCTTACAATACACTGAGGAGATATATAATCAAGCATTAATTAACATCGAAGATATTTGTTGATTGAGGGTAAATAAAGTTTTGAATCAATTGGGAATGATTCCTCAACCTCAAAAATATGGAAACGACACTATTATTGAAGCTGCCAATTCTGAAACTGGTGGAATTTATTTCCTTGATGCTGCAGAAAGTACTGGAAAAACATATTTGATTCCGTTAATTTTGAAAACAAAACGGTCAAACAGCAATATAGCATTGGTAATAGCTTCCTTTGGAATTGCAGCTGCTTTGTTAGATGGTGGAAGAACGGCACATTCGGGGTTAAAATTATCTTTGAATATGCAAATAACAGAAACACTAACATGGAATATTTCAAAAACATTTGGGATGGCGAAAGTGTTTCAACAATGTAAGATTATTATTTGGCATGAATGCATAATGGTGCATAAAAAATCATTAGAAGCATTAGATCGTACATTGAAAGATTTACGAAGTAACCAACAACCTTTTGGAGGTGCCCTCATATTATTAGCAGGTGATTTCATACAAACACTACCAGTCATCACACAATCAACAAAAGCAGATGAATTAAACGCATTTTTAAAAGAATCTAATTTGGGGAGATTTGTTCCGAAATTATTACTCAATTTAAACATGGCGTGTACAATTAAAAACGATCCAGCTGCCCATAAATTTGCTAATCAATTATGGGATATTGGATATGGTAGAATTCCAATCTACAATGCAACAGGATTATTAACATTACCAGACAATTTTGTAAAATAAATGAATCAAAAGAAGATCTAATGTCAAGTGTATATCCTAATATTGAAAGTGATTATCCAAATTATCAAAAATAAAGACATCAGTTAAATAAATGCAGGCATTCAAAACAAGATAAGTAGCCAAAGAATTATCTATTGATTGCGTTCCATATCCATTGATTGCGCTAAGGAGGCTGATGGAGTTGTGAATTACCTAATTGAATTTTTAAATTCACTTGATTTTTCAGGAACTCCACCACACGTTCTGCAATTAAAAATTGGTGTGCCAATAATTGCTTTCCGCAATTTAAATCAACCACGGCTCTGCAATGGCACTAGGTTGGTAATGAAAAAGTTAATGAATAACATTATCGAAGTAACTATATTAACCGGAAAACACAAAGGAGAAATTGTATATATTCACGTACACCATTCATTCCATCAGATGTCATTTCAATTTAAAGGTATTTAATTTCCGGTACGTTTAGCATTTGCAATGACAATAAATAAATCGCAAGGTCAATCGTTACAAGTGTGTTGAATAAATTTTGGAACTCAATGTCATTGAAACTCAATTCATCAATAGCACGTTCAATGTTGATTTTGAAATGCTCAATTTTTGTTAGATTATCAGTATAAACTTGTGGCTTAATATATCCCCAAAGATAGAAATTACAAGGTGTTAAATCACACGACCTGGGAAGATAATTAAATGGAGCATTTCTTGACATAATTTCATCACCAAATTTTGTTCTTAATGTTATTCTGAACAACAGCAGGAAGAAAAATCATTTAACATTGTTCTGTATCGTTCTCCATTGACTGTTGCTCTTCGACCATTTTCTTCAAAGAATAATGGACCAATCACTCCACCAGCATGAATTGCACAACACACAGTGACATTATCTGGATGTAATGGTGTCAGAACAGTTTCGTGAGGATTTTCATCGTTCCAAATTCTGTTTGTTAACAATTTCTAAACGTTGTTGAAGCGTGTATCTTTCCATGATTAAATGGCATAGCTTACTGAACACAAATGACATAAGAAATGTCAAAAAATAATACGCAGTGTTGCTATTATAACCATTTTAAATTGTATGATTCCCCTTGAAAAACCCAATATAATTTGAGATAATCTTTGGTTTTGTTTGTTTTTTAACTACAATTGGAACAGATTTTTTGATGTTTATTTATTATTTTTAATTTTTTTTTTTTGGTTTGCCCTCTTAATAGTTTTTCGTAAGTCATAAAGCTTTCCATTTTTGATGTATAATTTGAAATTTCCAATTTTAATTTTCGTTTCAAATAATTTTTCGAAATTTAATTTAGGAACAAAAAAAAAGACAGAAAAGAAAGTTTTATAAGCTTGTAGATATTATAATAATATTTTTTTTGAAATTTTGCTTATGATGCTGATGATGGATAATTATTAATTGCACTGATTTATCAGTTTTAATTGACTTGTAAAAACTATGGTAAGTTTTTGGAATTGTCCAGTCTTGGTATATTTTCATTAACTTAAAATTTTGTTATTAATATAGGCATATCTTAACTATAAGTTTTTTCTATATATTGCTGAGTAGTCTACCTTTTTTGAATTTTAAACCGCAGGTTGAAAAATCATCCGAAAAACCTCTTTTTAGCAAAAAATTGTTTTTGGATAATTTAATATATAGATTGTTTTTAGACAATTTAATTCATTTTTAGCACATTTCCAAAAAAATTTTGAAAAAATGTGCTTATTAGTTTCACTCTCTCTGTCCGTCCGTCCGTCTGTTTACAAAACTTCTACACCGTTAAAGATAGAGAAAAAAAATTTTAACCATAGGTAGGTCTCATAAAAAAAATAATTTTGTGGAACAACTTTTTCATGTAGCCCCCCCATTACGGAGCTACAGCCCCTCAAACTTTGAAAAAGCCCTATTTTTAAATGCATATATCTTATGTTCTGCTTAAGATTTTTTCAATCTGAAAACGTCATTCGACAGGTATTTCTTTTATCTTTGTAAATTAATATCAAAATTATACAATTTTTTTAAATTTAGTATTTAAATTTACCGTTATGTGAAAACCAAATTTTGCATGATTTTTCTACTTTCATAACTCCGGCACGCTTCTAGATAGAAGCTTGAAATTTTGAGGCAAGAAAGAACTTTTAGAATTAGTATAAGTTTGCTCAGAAAGTTTTTTCGGACCACCCCCTGTTTATGAGGTATTAGGGCTTAAAAATTGAAAATTTGCTATTTTTAAACACCTGTAACTTAGGAACCTGTACACATTTTACTTCTGCAAGATGTAAAAATTAAAGCTACAATAATATATTTTTACGTGTGTTAAAGGTTTATTTTAATTGTAAAGGGTTCCAAAGTTGCCAGCTCTTCAAAATTGCGAAAAAGCCCCATTTTCAGATGTATATATCTCGGGCTCTGCGTAAGAATTTTGCAATCTAAAACCGCCAGAAGATGGAAAATTTTATTATCTATATAAAACAGTATCAAAATTATGTAATATTTTGTAATTTACTATTTAAATTTACCGTTATGTGAAAACCACATTTTGCATGCAATTTCTTTTTTCATAACTCCGGCACCCCTTTAGGTAGGAACCTGAAATTTTGAGACAAGAAAGACTTTTAGAATTAGTATAAGTTTCCTCAGAAATTTTTTTGATAACACCCCCTCTTTAAGAGTTATTATGGCTCAAAAATTGAAAATTTGCTATTTTTAGACACCTGTAACTTAGGCACCTGTAAAAATTTTTCTTCGGCAAGACATGAAAATTAAAGCTTCAATAATATATTTTTACGTGTGTTAACGGCTTTTCTTAGTTATATAGGATTCCGGAATTACGGCCCCTCAAAATTTCAAAAATGTCCTATTTTCAAATTTTTGTGTAAGTCACACTTCTAAACAGTTTGTATTGAGTTTTGGAAATGTGCGCTTTTAAAAACCGTTGGTTTACATTCTACCTTGTTTTATATTAAATCCAATAAACCCAGCAAACTTATGGAACATAATGTTCGATGTCTGATTCTTAAAATCATAAAAATCCAGTTATTCTTGTACTTAAAATACTATAGAGTTTGTTTTTTTATAACCTTAACAAAAATTTAACTTATTAATTGTTTTCCCAACAAAAAAATAAAATAAAATAAAAAAAATATAAATTAAGTACTAAAATTGGTCGAAAATTGATTTCTAAACGTAAATGTGATGAAAAACCAGATTTTTCACCACAAAAACGCAAAAAAAATTTTATATATGGAAAAATTTATATGGAAATATTTTATAAAAAAATTTTATATAATTCAAATAAAATGGCGGTATGTATATAAAAATTTTTTAAAACCACTTCAAATAATAATGGATAGTGATATAGAAAAAAATGATAGCAATGTCAATACTAATAATACAAATACAAATCAGACACACCTAATCCTGAAATTATTCAAAATAAAGGAAATAATAGTGAAATTAATAGTGTAAATAATAAGGGAATACCAAAAATTCTCCCAATAACACTCATTAAAAACAATAGTGAAAATATTCATTTATTACTTAAACTATGCTATTAATCAGACTATGCTATTAAAAAAATTTCAATTGGTTTTTATAAATTTTATAGAAAATTATTTATAGGATTCAAAAATTCTCATTCAACTGTTATTACTTTGCTTAACAAAAATAAAATTCAATGTTTTACTTACCAAAATAAAAGTGATGAGCCTTATAAGGTAATCTTGTCTGATTTTGACAAATTGGATTGTGTACAGTTAAAATACTATTTTATTAGCCAAAATTTAAAGTGCTTAAATGTCAAACTGATTAATAAAACACAAAAATATAATGAATCAAATTTATATATCGTTCTGTTTGAAAAAAATACAATTAAATTAAAAGAACTTAAAAATAACTTCAACACTATACACAACACTAAAGTTAAATGGGATTATTAAGTTAAAAACAAAAATAAAATCACTCAATGCTTTAATTGTCAATAATGTACGGATGCAGGCAATTGCCATATTAAAAGCCATTGTGGGAATTGTGGTGGTTTAAACAACGGATTGTATAAACTCTGAAATTGTTAAATGTGCTAACTTTTAGGGGGTTTCTTAAATCAACATCTCGTAAATGCATCAGTAGATCCAGCTATTTATGTAGATATAAAAAATAAATTTACTTCCAAAGGTAAAAACCAAGTTTCATATCAAAACAACACGTATAAATATTACGAAAACAGATATCCATCATTTTTTCAAAGTAATCAATTTGCAAAAAACCAATTATTCTAATTGTCCAATAACAACACAAATAACAACAAATCAACAAATAAAAACACAGTCTAAACTCTAACAATACTAATACTAAAATAATTTTAATCTCAACAATAATAATTTAAAGACTAATGAAAGTAATAATATAAACTCTAATCAAAATTCAATCAACAATTATTTAAATAACACTCTATTTACTTTTAATGAAATACACACACTATCACTTGAACTCGTTTCACAGTTAAGCTTATGTCAAACCAAGTTTGATCATTTTAATGTAATTACCCATTTTACCCATCATTTTAATGTAATTTGATATTTTAATGTATTCTTTTTACCGACCGCATACAATTATGTATAAGGTAGGTAGGTATTGTTTTCATACCAAAAATTTGTACCCGAGATTTTGGCAAATATGCACCACTCCGGTGTGGAGAAGGCTGTAAAAAAATTTTCAGCATAATGTCCGTCTGTGTGTGTGTGTGTGTGGGTGCGTGTGTGTGTCTGTGGGCACGTGTACAGCTTAAACGACTGAGCGGAATTTTTTGAAATTTCATATTTAAGGTTTTGACGTAAATATCTCGGATTGATAAGCTTTTGGAGCAAATCGGACAACCACAAATGGTAGTTTACTAGAGTACTTTTTAAGTTTTTTACGAATATTTCGTAACAGAAAAATTTTATGAGAAAAATTATTAAGAAAAAGTTGTTACAAGTAAAGAGCAACAACTTTGCCATAGAACATTTTTTGATCTGACCAACTTTAAAGTTCAAAAGTTCATATTATATACACTCCATATGCATTTATATGAACAATTTTTTTTTGTTTTTTTTTTTATATTCCTAAAAATTTATATACATAATATGTACTTGTATCTACGCATATTATTCTTTTGTTGATGACATAAAATTAAAATGGTAAAATTTTTGTTAGCAGATTCAATATTAATCTTAGGTTTGTTTTGTATTTGTTTACAGTTTTTATTATTTTTTACTTATAATATTTTTGAATGAGAAAAAATCATGTACCTTACATAATAATGTAAATGGATGTATGAATGAATGCACATATATTTTTACGATTTCATTGCTTATTATTGTTATTTGTATAAGTTATTTTGTTTTGATATAAATTATTATGTAAAAAATCTATAAATTTTGGCATAGCACTTTTCGTGTAGTGGGGGTCGCTTCTGTGGTGGAGACAGCTGATTTTTTTATTTTTATGAATGCTTAAAAATCAATAAGAAAAGATAATGAGAAGAATTATTTCAATATGTAAATAAAAAATAAAATATCAACAAAAAAAATAACAAAAAATAAACGACCGCTCTTTCTTAAATATTAATATGTACACATAATTTCCTCATCATATATAATATATATTGTATAAATACAGATAGCCATTCACATAAAAAACAATCATATGCACATATTAAAATGATTCTATTCAAATTCTTATAGACACTCACACATCTGTAAAAATTACATTAAAAAACTAGAATACTGATCATAACAATATCAATATTATTTTTTTATAAGCTGTAGACATAGTTTATGTAGGTACATATGATGTCTGCATTAGAATTGAGAATTCTTTATAGCAATATAAATTCCTGTAAACATTTTAATGATGTGCAGATTTTCGGGGTACTTCATTTTGTGCAGAATTAGCTAACAAATTTTGTTCGGGATGATTACTCTATATGTTAATAGTACAGTTTTTTTATGCTGGAATGCTAGAGGTGTTCGAAAAAAAAAGTTGAAATTTTTAATTTTTGAAATAATCACAAAGTTGACATTCGCTTGCTGACTGAAACTGGTTTAAATAAAGATATTTGTTTTACTAACCCGGAATATAAATGTTATAGAAATGATAGAAGATGAGGTGATGTAGCGATTGTGATAAAAAAGTAATACTGTTTAATTCCAATAGTCAAAACAGAAATTATTGAAAATATTGGTTTGGAGTTACCATAAATGATGATGGTCGCTTAAATATTTTTTCATTTTATTTTCCATGGGGTTCTCTAGAGTTTCTAATAATCTATGGGTTTCTAAAAATAATTTCAGAGTAGATCTTATATAATTAAATTTAATGAATTCCAAATACAATATCCGTGGAGACTTAATGAGTTGCAGTCGCTTTAATACTTAGGGAAATATTATAAAAGACTTTTTATCTATACAGTGTTAAATAGAATATTAAACCCAAAAGACTTTGCTTACATACCCGCTTTCACCTTTGTTACTTGATATTTTTATGACAAACTGCCAACATTTTTTTTCTGAACCAACTATTTCAAAAAATCTGTTCTCTAATAATTTTCCTGTTAATATTCATTTAAAGAATAAACCTGACAAAAATAATTCATATTACTATGATATTAAAAGTGCTAACTGGGATGGTTATAAAAATCACATGTCTAACAATATAAATAACAGTATATATATTGAAAACACAACAAATCCATGTCAAATAGATAATATGATTTTAGACATAATATAAGCAAGGAATATAATAAGAGAGGCCGAGAGATTTTAATATTCCCCAAATTACAAGAAATTTGTTAAATGTGTTCAAAGTGAAAAATTTCCTAGATACATAAACTTACTTATCATTAAACATAACGACCTTAGACTTAAATATATTAGATATAGAATATTCTATTATAATTATATTGCGAAAATATTAAACACAAAAATTAATGTTGAAATTTCAAAAAATTATAATAAAAACTTTAGCAACAAGCTGCCGAATTTGGAAAAGAGGTCCACACCTTTTTGGATATAGCTCGTGTCTTTATTAAAAAGAGCAATATAATGCTTTATCATGAAGTCAATGGGGAAAACATTATTACGGCCAAGAACAAGTTGAAGTTTTCCCTGAAAGCTTTAATAAAAACATTGCTATATATGCGGATTTAGCAGATAACAGTACTACGCTAGAACTTACAGATTGCATTTCCAATGTATTTCTCAATAACTTTCCTAATGCGGGTTTAATATGTTTAATATTTATTCTTAATTCTTGTCTAAAAGTTGATTATTTCCCCTGGACAACTGCCATGGTAAAACCCATAGCAAAGCCAAACAAACCACAATAAAATCTTTCCAATTATTGACCAATAAGCCTGCTCTGCACAGTTAGTAAAACTAAAAAAAAAAACTTTGAAATAGAATAGAACAATATCTAAATCATAATAACATATTACCATCCTAATAATTTGGATTTAGAACCAACTGTAACACTCATTAACACACTAGAACAACTGTAACAACCATTAACAACGTTAGCTCAATTCATTAAAACAAAGGTACATGACAAAAAATCTGCGGCCATTGTCACTTTAGATATCAAGGCGGCATGATGGCTTCAGTTTTAAACTTATAAATCTAAATAATCAAATCTTTTCTTTCTGATAGATATTTTCAAGTTTGTATTAACAATCAAAAAACATCTCCTAAATTAATCACTGCCGGTGTGCCCCAAGGTTCAGTACTGGGTCTAACTTTTAATAAATTCGTGGGTCTAATATTTAAACTCACAACTTTCCTCAATTCCATGGTTGTCATTCACTAATGTTTGCTGACAATACAACTATAAACTCATCTGGTTTACTCTCATATAATTCATAATCTTCAAAACTCTCTTAATACAATAAACTCCTATTTCCACAAATGGAAAATTAAAATCAATTCCATCAAAACCCAAGCATTTTTTATAACTAAAAAGAGGAAACACTGTTTTATCTGACAAATTTAATCTAAATATAGATAATGTTAAAACTGGTCTGATCATATTAAATATCTTGGTATCATAATCGATAAAAGACTTACTTTCAAACAATATATTGGTCTCATTACTAACAAAATTAGGACATTCTACCCATTAATCAATAGACAGTCCAAAGTCAATGGAGACAATTAATTGATTAAGGTAATTTTTCGGGCAATATTTTACTATGGAACTCCTCTTTGCGGTAGTTGTGCAACCTTACACTTGCATAAAGTACAAGAAACACAAAATAAAACCTTGAAAATGATGTTAAACTTGCCTTATCACTATTCAACTTCATGAGGTAGCAAATATTCCGTTTGTAACTGAAAATAAAAGATATTAGCGAAAAATGGTGTCCTTATTGATTGGGTATCAAAAAAGTGCTTCTGACTAAAGCATCTGTGATATTAAGAGTAGCTAAAAAAATTTTGTGGAAAAGTTTTAGTTCTCTCCTTCAATAGTAAAATAATAATTGACTAGAGAATTTTCTTCGTGAGTTAGATTTCTGGACGTTCGATTTTTCATTAAATTGTCTACATGATTTTTAATAAATTGTATATATCTTATATCTAATTTTATCATTAATATTTACGCAAATTACGTTAGTCTTTTTTTCAGTGCAAGGCGAGGGTATCATTGGTCTTGCTGATTTCAAAATACGTCTCGCTCGAGTATATGTTTCACTCTTTGCTCTTTTACTTTTTGTAATATTTCTCGTTCAACCTTGTTTATTAAATTTTTTTCCTTCGCTTTTTGTTGACTTGAATGCACAGTCTGAATCAATTGCTGCCTGAAAAATGCAAAAATTACCTGCATTTTTCTTTTCTATAATTTTAGAAATATTGTCAATGTCTAATAGTTTAGTAGTTTTCTTTTGGTTTTCTGTTCTTATAAAATAAACATTAGTTAGTCGTAGTAATTACGACTTTAATTATCATGCTATTCATTCTTTTTAATAGCATGATAATTGAAGTATACTATTTTAAACGTACCTTGCTTCTTATTAAGTACTAAACTTACAAGGATTTTCCACGCCTTCTCATTTTTGTTTTAAATAATAAATAATTAACAGATCACAAAAACTTTTTTAAAACTTTACTGATCACTTCAAAAGCAACAATTAAATTAATAAAATTTGATTGAAATTTGTTAAATGCATAAAAAAATTCTTAAAAAAAACAAAACACTATTATTTTTAATAAGCCCTTGTGCACGAACAAGCTAACCGAGCTGAATAATATGAATATTAAATTCACCTGGAAAATTAGAGACAAATAGTGCTTTATATATTAGATGAAATTTAGAGTTCACCTGAAAAACTCATCTGGAAAATTAGAGACATACTTTTTGCTTTATATATTAGAGGAATAAGATTTATAGGTGTTTGAAAACGTTTTGTTTTATTGCGTTTTTTGTATGAGTGTGTAATTTATATTTATTCATTATTAACAACATCATGAATTAGTTCATTTTTACAATTGTTTGTTCTGTGATGTGAGATAATGAACATATTAGTAGACCTTAGACGAGAATTAAAGTTAATATTAATTCTTTGCGAAATAGCTGTAGGGGTTATAATATTTCCATTGATTATTTTAATTAGAAAAATTTTACACTTTTTTTTAAATTCCACTCTATCAATATAAGTTTGATAGAAAAGAAACCATACTTGATTTGGGTATTCCAAATTGGATCTAACAAGACATGTATGTAAAAATTTAGGTGCCTAAGCGTTCGTAAATTCCTTCTAATGCAACCAAGCAATGAATTCGATTTCTGAATTTTTTCATAATGAACGCTGAAACTTAATTTCTTATCGAAAAGGATCCCTAAATTTCTTATTGAATTAGTTTTAGTCAGATTTAAATGATTAATAGAATATGTTAAATTAATATTACTAATTCGTTAAGAAAAAGTCATAAGTGCGCATTTGCAAGGATGATGAGATTATTTAGTACGTAGGAGATTATTTATTTTATACCGATAGAACAAATTATTTAGGTTAGCTTTAAATAAGTTGGCATCTTTTATGCATGCAATTTTTTTTAAAATTTTCATATTATCTGATTTTATCTCACTTAAATACTGTTTTAGTTGTGAAGCTTTATAATTTAAATATACTTTTTTTAAGATTAAAGAATTTTTTAAAGTTTCGACTGCTTTCAAAGCTTTTTCATCTAAACTGATAGATATGTTACTTGATTTCAGTGGCGGATTTAAGAATGTGCCACCCCTAGGCTTTATTAATTGTGCCTTCAAATCCTATTTTTTCTAACACGTCGTGTTCAATGTGCTTAATTGGAACATCATTCAATTTGGCCTTTGTTATTTGTGAACGAAGATAATTTTTAATTCTTTTTAAACAAGAAAATTACCTTTCAACAGAACAATTTATTACTGCTAGTGTCAGATAAATTCTTCCACATTTCGCAAGACGTTATTATATTTTTTATTACATAAAAAATTGTTCAAATTTAAAGGCAAAACATCGTTTTTTGTATTGAATTGAACGTTTATTGAAAATTTTTCATGTTTAAAAAAAATACAACAGGTCTCATCTTTCAAAATTCTTATATTAACACTGAATTTGTTTACATCATTGTAATATTGGAGTTGGAGTAGTTTTGGTTAAAAAAAGAGTAGCGCAGTAAAAAAAATTAAAATTTATTGAAAAGTGGAGTAGATCTACTTCTATTGCAGTCAAGTGAGAACACTGACCTATATGCAAACAAATATACGATGAATACAATCTTTTTCTCTATGTTATTTATTTTTACATATTGAATCGTGGAGAATAAAATAAATTCTTTTTTTTTGGAAATTTGAATTTTTTTTATCTAGTAGGTACATGCAAATTTTTTGTCGCCCTAGACAGGTGACTGGTGCCTATTCGTAAATTCAGAACTGATCAAATGTTGTCTTTTTAGGTAAGATGTAAAATTTTATTTTCGAAATTTGAGAGTCAAATACATTTAAAAAGGAGTGATGTGAAATAAGAATATTTTCACCAACTCTTTAGTTGTGTATGGGATTTTTTATTAAATTGGATTGGATATAATTCTTTTTAGAATCGGTGTCAGTAAGAATTTTTAACATTTTTCCGTTCTTCGTTTCATGGAAGCTTTCGTATGGAAGCGAAGAACTATTTTCATTATTTGTGGAGGTATTATTTTTATTTGTTTCTGATTGGCAATTGCATGAGTATTTCTCTTAGTATATCTTTTAATTTTATGTATTAAAAATTTGCAGGATTTCTTTGTATTTAATTTATTTATACTTATATTACTCGTTCATTTGTGTGATTTCGGTCTTTTGAAAATTTGATAATTTACCGTATGTGAATACTGTAATCTATTTTCAGTTTTAAATTGTGAATTATTGTGAGAATTTCTATTAAATGGGTTTAGATTACTTTGAAATTTATTTGAAAAATTATTTGGGTATTATTAAAAACAAAAAGGAGGAAAGCAAATTCTTTTGGGAAACAAGAGTTTTCAAAACAGAACAAACATTTTCTTTTTGAAATCTTGAGCAATAAAAGGTTTAAAATATTTACAATAAGAAAAAAATTTTTTCTAAAAAGTTTTGTTCTAATAACTAAAAAAAATTTACTAGTAAGGAATATTTTTAATTCATAAGAGACAATTACTAAAAACAAGATAAAAGTAAAAAAAAATTAAAAAGATAAACTACTAGATTTTTCCTTTAACTATTACATAAAAAGAAAATTCGTAAACTCCCCTCTTGTTTTCGTTTTTAGAGAATAATCTTTACAATTTTTATTATAATTTAAAATAATTTTAAATTTTTAGTAAAAAAATTTTTTTACAATATAATTTTTTTATGGAATAAATTTTTATTTAAATTTTTTAGTATAATAATATGAGAATAATTTTTGAAAAATTCTAAAATATTATAATTTTACTATTGTTCTAAAATTTGTTATTTGATTTTTGCGCCCAATTTTTTTATTTAAAGTTTTGTTATTTTATTTAGTTTATTTTACTAACAATTTTTTTATTTAATTTGTTTAAGGTAACTTTTTTTATTTGAATTTTCACTTCACAAGAAGCAATTCCCCACAAATTGCTTTTTCCACCACTTCAAGTCCTCAGTATGGGAGTCTTCAGACAACTTTATTTTTACTTGCAACATTTAGCAAAATATATTTTTATATTTTTGTTTTTGTAAGAAAAAAAAAGTATTTATTTCAAATTGACATTATCTGCGATCTTATATTCCGTAAGAAATGCCTCAATTTTCTCCTTTTCTATAATAGGGATACCTGTTCTTGAACAAAATTATAAAGTAATATAAAATTTTTTATTTGAGATCCCTTAATATATATTTTTTTTTATTTTGGTACTCTTCTTTTATTTTAATTTTTCTTATTATTTTTTGTTATTTTCTTTTTGCTTCTATTTTAAAAAGAATTTATATTTTTTTTTCTATATATTATTAACTTTACAAAAAAAAAATCTTTTTCCTTTTTTTTATATCTAAAAAATATTTATTTGAACTCACATGAGAATTGAACTCTTCAAGAGAGTCATTTGTCATAAAGGATGTGTGTATTTACGACTTTCGGATTCTACTTCGACATGGAAAAGTCCGTTCTTTAAATCAATAATACTGAAAATAATAGCGTCTCAAGCTATCTAGCTGATCTTCAATCAACGGTAGAGGCTGCCTATCTTTTATGATTATCTTATTTAAGCGACTATAGTCGATGCATACTCTTGGTGAACTACATTTTTTTGGAATTACAACTACTTAACTTGCATACTCCGAGCTGGTTGCTTCTATAATCCCATCTTTTAACCAATCATTTACCTGTGCTTCTACTATATTTTGTTCTTTGGAAAGTAGTCTTCTGCGTCTGCTGTAAAAATGTGATTCATCTTTTGTATTTAAATTCTTTATCACGTTTGTAGTTTTAGTTTTGTTTGGTTAATATGATGTTATCATCTCGCAAATTCTGGATTTTGCATTTTAGGATATTTCATCGCCAATATTAAATGCGTTAGTATCGACTTCAATACTCATTATATCTCCGGTTAAAGATTTTGACTTATTTAGAATTAATTGTAAGCTCAGTTTGTTGTAAAAGTTCGTTAATTATAATTGCTTTGTAATTAATATCCGATTTCGGGATAATAAATACAGATGTTGTGAATTCAGAGTCGTCTATTTTGATTTGTACATTCGTTTTGCCAATAATAGCTACTTGTGTTTTTCCTAACCAAAAGTATTCCTGAATCGTCGCCCGATGCGGTTCTATTCTAGCTCATACTAAATTAAAAATAAGTAAAACAGACTATTAAAACTCAAAATTCAAAAAAGAATAAATAAAAAAAAAAAAAACAAAACATAAGTTGATACAAAATAATAACATTGAAAAAAAATAAAATTTTATAAAAGCGTGCAAAACATTTTTTGATTGCATCCTCTTAAAGGATTGCAATCATGCCTCTTAAAAGTAATGTGAAAAAAAAAAATCCACTAAAGGAATCGATAAATGATAAACTATGCAATATCTTAGATAAAAATGAACAAAAAGTGAATGAATTGCAAGATTTAGTTATTAAACTGCAAAAAGAAAATGCAGAATTAAAAGAAGCTATGAAAAAGCTCCTTCCAAATACTTCAAATGAAAGGATTGAGAAGAGCATCAATTATTCTAACCCCCTGATGGATACCCATTGTGAGGACAGTGAAAGCGAATCTGAACAACAACGTGAAAAAATCGAAGAAAATGAAAGTATGGAATATAACCTCATAATTCCAGAAAAAAAAAATTATAAAAATAAAAAAAATTCGAATTCCAATAAAAAAGTCGAACAAACCCCTGATACGGAAAATAAAAAAAAAATGCCACCAATAAATTTATTTAACACTAAGGTTAACCGACTAAAAGAACTCATGAAAGATAAGCTCAAGGTGAAAAACTTTTTTGTGAAAGAATATCCAGTCAACCAATCAGCAGCACTATATACCTACAATATAGATGATTTCACTAAAACCAAAGCATTGCTGAATGAGGCAGAAGTTAAACATTACACATATACTCCAAAAGAACAAAAAAAAATTACCATGATCCTGAAAGGTTTAAACAATATGTATTCACCTGAAGAAGTACTTCATTATCTAAAAGAACATGAAACTGAAAACACCAAATTTGAAAAAGTAACACGCTTAACAACTAAACACTCAATAAATAATAATATCGTACTACCACATTATATTATCCAAGCAACACCAGGTAGCTTAAAAGAAGAGATAATAAAAATAAAAGTCATTGACTACCAAATTGTACGGTGGGAAAAAATAATTAAACGAGATTTAGTACAATGCACCAAATGTCAGCGGTTCTCGCATTCTTCAGCAAATTGTTCTATGGAACTGCGTTGTGTTAAATGTGGCCAAAACCATGCTCCAAGCCAATGTGCAATTATACCGGATGATCCTAAAGAAAAGCTATATTGCATATTGTGTGGTAAAAATGGACACCCAGCTTCTTACGCAAAATGCTCCGAATATCAAAAGAAATTACAGTTTTGTAAAAAAACCAAAGAAACACAAAAAAATAAAATAGTAAGTAAATATAATATGTCACATAGTTTTATTAATAAAAATATATCTTATGCTAATGTTTTAAGCAATAATAATAATTATACTAACACTAATCTTAGAAATAACAATATTTGTAATAGCATTAACACTGATTCCATTAATAATGGCACTGATTCTTATTTAAATATTTTATTAGAAATAAAAAATTCAATTTTAAAACTAGAAAAAGAAAGTATTGAAAACAAAAACAATTTTAAATTAATTTTTCAAAAACTTAACATGAAAACTAACCAACAACATGTCACATTTAGCAAAAACATTTAAATTAATTTCAGTAAATGTCAATTCTTTAGTCTCTTACAATAAAAAACTTTCTCTTTTACACTTTCTTGATAATTATAAACCTGATTTCATGTGTCTGAGCGAAACAAAGTTAAATGCAAACAACAATATTAATATTGACAATTATACAATAATTAGACGAGATAGAATAGGCAATATAAAAGGGGGTGGTGTTGCCATATTTATTAAAAAAAAATATAAATATCACTATGTCAACAACAAAATTTTCGAGGAATTTAAATGCATTGAAGTGTGTATAACATTTATTAAATTAAAAAATGCAAAAAAATTATTTATTATTTCTGTTTATGTGCCAGATGGAAACAATGATAAATTTATTGAAGAATTGGAAAAAATTTTTGTTACACTAGATTTAGCTAACACAAACAATTATTATATACTAGCAGGTGATTTCAATGCGAAACATAAAAACTGGTCTAATACATATAATGACACAAGAGGGAACTTATTAAATAATTGGATAAAAAATAACGATATAAAATACAAATTAAAATTACATAAAACAGACGGCCCTACTTTTGTCAGAGCTAATTCCTATATTGATTTAGTGATAACCGATGTTCGACTTAATTTTTTTTACAAAAATGCCTACAATAAATTATCAACGATGGCATATGATAGCGATCACAATGCGATTAACTTCGAATTTTCAATAACAAATAATGATTTGAGTATCCAAGAATTAACAGGACAACATAAATTTCTTTTCAAAAACACCAACTGGAATAAGTTTAAGAAAAAACTTGACAACAATCTTGATAACGAATATCTAAATTCCAGAAATCAGATCTGTGATAATAGCACTTTAAATATAAAAAATATAAATTATCATTTAATTAAAATAGACGAAGTAATTACAAAAACTATAGATGAAGTAGTCCCAAAACAGGAACAATTTAATAACATAAACAAAATAAATTCTCCGATAATTAAAAAACTAATTACAAAAAAAAACAGCTTGCTTAACGATCTTCATCGAATACGTTCACAGAACCTAAATTTTTCTAATCATCAAATAAACTTTCTTAAAAGCCTCCTTAACAACGTTAAAACTTTAATAAAACAGCGCATAAAATTGGAAATTAATCAATATTGGCACAATAGAATTAGTAAAATTAATAACAAAAACAGAAATATGTTTCCTGAAATAAACAAAATTTTTAGAAAAAACGCCAACTCAAATATTAAAAGTTTGCATATAGATAACAACGAACTCTTAACTAAAAATAATATAGATAGGGCTAAACTCAGCAGAACAAATGACAATAAATATATATTAAAAGAAAAAAAAATATTTTAAATGTATTTAGTTCATATATCGAAAATACACACAAAATAAGTATTCCAAATAATATCATAAAAAATAAAATAAATGAATTTAAAAATATGAACAAAATCAAAAAACAAAATAATGTAACAATATGTAAATTTAGTGTTAACAATAAATCTTCACAACAAAAAAATAGAAACAATTATTTCACAGATTTTGATGAATTAAAAAATATAATGACAAATTTAAAAAACAAAATCTCACATGGTGCAAATAGAATTCCGAATCTTGTTATAAAGAATTTGAGCGATAAAATAATAAATAAATATGTGATATTATTTAATAACGCGCTAAATCACTCGTATTATCCAGCAACTTGGAAACTAGCTCGTGTAATGGTATTTAAAAAACCGGGCAAAGATCCAACTAACCCCAGTAATTACCGGCCGATAAGCTTACTACCAAGCATAAGTAAAATTTATGAAGTCCTAATAAATGGTAAAATCACAAACCATCTTAAGACAAAAAACATTATACCCGAAAACCAATTCGGATTTCGATTCAAACATTCAACAATACATGCAGGAACAAAATTAACATCTGACATCTGTTGGCATATAAACAAAAATTATGGAGTAGGAGCGTGTCTCATCGATCTAGAAAAAGCTTTCAACTCTGTTTGGATTGATGGCCTAATGTACAAGCTGCTATACAAGTATAAATTCCCACAACATCTAGTAGCTTTGATACAAGATATGATTAGCGACAATAAATTTTATATAGAAACACATGAAACCGAAATTGCTCCAAAAATTAGTCAATTATGCAATGGACTTCAACAAGGCGCAGTAAATTCACCGATTCTATTTTCGATTTATATCATCGACATGTTAAAAATGCTAGAATTTTCTAAAGGGTGTAATTATTCTATAGCTTTTGCGGATGACATAATTATTTATTCTGCCAGTAAGCGGGTAGATGAAGCTCAGCAAGGGGTTCAAAAAATGTTCAACATCATCATAGATTTCTGTAAAGTATGGCTGTTAAAAATTAATTTTAATAAGTGCGAAAGCATATTATTTAGAAACACGTATAATAACCTTAACTACAATTATAAGAAAACTGGAAAAGGTTCATTATAAAAGCACCTAACAGTAACACGATAGCAAACAAAAAACCGGTGAAGTATCTAGGAGTTCACCTACATAGAAATCTTAATTACATACAACAAGTAAAAAGCGCAACAGAAAAAGGCACTAAAGCTATGCATGCATGTAAAAAACTATTTTATAATAAGACACTCAACAATAAAGTGAAAATCATTGCATACCTTACATTGATCAGACCAGTATTATCATATGGTATACCAGTATGGTATAATATAAGCGCCAGTCTCATGGAAAAAATCAGAAAATTTGAAAGAAAGTGCATAAATGTATGTATTAACAAATCACACAAACCAGAATCTGACTACAAATGTTTTTATTCAAATAAATATTTGTACAAAGAAGCAAACATAAACAGAATCGATAATTTTATGATAAAATTAATTCGAAATCATTATGTTAGAGCAACAAATACTCCAGAAAATGGTCTAATATCCCATATATTTTACCACAATGAGGAGTACATTAAAAAAACTTTGCTCTCGGGTTTTATAGCCCCTGAGCATTTTATATATCTAGATAAAAATAGTTATATTCAAAACCTGAATCGTGTCCCTATACTATATCACTATAGTAGACGGGCTACATGAAAAACTATTGAATATGATCCTGGTAACATTAACAGAGATCTCCTGAAGTATGACATGAGTATTCCTCATAAGGATACATTAATTAGGCAAAACTGTTGGTGGTTAGGTACAGCATGAAATATATGGAAACATATTTTTAGTATGTATATTAGTGTAAGGTAGGATAAGATTTTAAATTATAGGTTAAGTTAGTAATGGCTAGTTTTACAAAAATTAAAAAGAAAAAACATTGATTTTTAAAACAATTTTTTCAATGAAAAGTTAAAGAAGATATGAAATTATATAAATGTATGTATATTAAAAATAAGAAAAACCTAATTTAACATTGACATAACTTAGCATAAAAAAAAAAATTAATTTTAAGATGTTAAAAAAAAAAATATTGATAAGAAACGTTTTTTTTTTGTAAACTTTTTTAAGTTAAGGTAAATTTGATAAATTGGAATAAAGTTTAATAAAAAAAAAAAAAAAAAAAAAGTTTTTCCTAATCCAGTTAAGGCGACATTTCAATGTTTATTTAGCGGAAAATGAACTTTTGACTAGATATGTATCTTTACTATTGAATTCAGGAATGGAACTCTCCAAGTCTCTGAATGTTATCATTGTGGATTGGAAATCTTCTGATTGAAATAATCTTACTGTTCGATCTGAATCGATTTCACCCTCTTCTTCGTCTTTGTTGTCTCTGTCATCACTGTTTCTTTATTTTTTAGGTTATATTCAATATTTATTAAACTTTATAAGAATAAGTTTGCGAGAGCTTCAACTTCTAAATTCTCACATTCTAAAAGAGAGTGAGAGTATGACTTCCAATAGATTTTAATTCTTCGATTGAAAATTTATTCAGTAAGTATGTGACTTTTGTATGAAAATCTTTATTATTTTTTTCAAATGTAAACCCTTTAAATTCGCAAAAATGTTTGCTATTTTGGGAGCTTAAAATATCTAAACATCAGAATTTCGTGTTATCCCCCCAAATTCTTGCTAATAAAATCAATTGCAAGAATATAGCAGCTGCCAATAAATAAACTTTTATAATTGAATTCAATTTTGACACACGAAATTCCAAGTTCAGTAAAGTCAACAATTGTAACAATATTAGAGTTAAAATTATTTTTAATTGCAATAGGAACTCCACCTTCTTTTGGTGCGATACTATTATTGGAAGGAGATGAAGAATATCTGGTTTTTCTGGAAACAATATATGTACTATATTAAAAACTTATTGATTTAACCAGGTTTCAGTTAAAATAAAACAATCATAATGCAAAATTGTTGAATTACAAAAATGTTTTTTTGTTTTAGTTTTAAGACCACGAAAATTTTGAAATTTGTCGAAAAATTAATAAAATTATTAATTGCCTATTTATTATACCCTACAACTAAAGTATAGGGTATATTAACTTTGGTATGGTGTTTGTAACCACCAAAAGGAAGCGTGTTAGATATGGACATGTATATATATTTTGAATTAGGATCACCTCCTGAGTCGGATGTCCGTCCGTCCGTCCGTTCGCACGATAACTCAAAAACACCAGTAAAGCTATATTGATGAAATTTATATAGTAGGTTACTAATTACGAAAGGAAGGCTAAGTTCGAATCTGGACAAAATCGGTCCATGGGTTCCGATTCTGGAAGCTACCGAATGCTTCCGGAGCAAACGAGATTATTCACAAAACCAACAAAGATGGAACCTTTAAATTTTTTACAATGATATTACAATTATTATTATTTTTTACAAAGATATAAGCTTTAAATTTGGCAGAATGGTGTTCTTTCATGTTTGATTTAAGGCTCTGGAATTTGAGAGGATTTGGTCCTTCCATGGTTTCGGATTTTGTAAGCTTCCGAATGGTTTTTTTTAAACCGCTAAAAAAATATTCAAAAACCTCTTTTTTCTTTTTAAAATTTTTAAACGATTAATTAATTCTTATAAATAATAATTATTTTATAATAAAATTCACATAAATTCATAAAATTAGTGATTAAATTGAAAATAATTCAATAACTATTTTAATAAAACATAAACAAAAAAAAAATTAATACAAAATCTAAATAATTAAAAAAAAAACAATTTGATTACATAAAAAACCACTTACGTAATAAAATTGTTACGTTGTTAAGATGCCGTGTTATTGCAATTTAAAAGTAGACAGGAGCGAGTTGAAAATTCAATGTTCCATCTGTAATTGTTTAATACATGGAAAATGTGCAAATTTGAGGCAAACGGCAGGATTTGATGCAGGATTTGTACTGCTGACAGACGGAAATCGTTGCACTCAAATTCAACTACAAATGATCCGGGAACTGCAGATGATACTCTTCTACCAGGTGAAATAATCAATACCACCCCAATCGATAATATAATTACACCAATGGAGGAAGATGGTGATAATATGGCTAATTGTTTGCAACAACTTTAAACTGCCGTAAAAGATATTCACGTATCACTCACATTTCTCAGTGCAAAGTTTGATTCAAAGCAAAGTTCAATGGCTGATCTAATTAATCAGAACAACCAAATATTGGAGGAAAACGCAAAATTAAATGAACGAATTAAACTTAATGAGGGAAGAACCGATAACTTAGAAAAACTAATTAATAAACTTCAATCACAAATTGATATAACAGAGCAAATAAAAAATAAAAAAAATTTAGTAGTCACGGGCTTACCAGCAAACTTACAAAATGCGAATGACACTATTTTTAAAATAGTTACAAAAATACAAGCCAACGTCAGTCAAGATGATATTGTAAAAGTTTCATGCTTAAATCCAAACTTAAAAGAGCGGAAAGAAACCTTATACTTACTGGAACTAAGAACAGAAAGTAGTAGAAATGAGATACTTACGAAAAAAAAGTTTTCAAACATCTATTTAATACTGAATTTGGTTTTGAAAGTGATGGAAATAAACAAATTATTTTTCGAGAGCATCTCACATCGTGTTTTGTTTATGTTTCTGAAATTCATGGGTTCTGATCTTGGAAGCTTCCGAACGAAACCCAGAGCAAACGAGTATATCTCCACAACAAACAAAGATAGAACTTTTATTTTTAGTACAAGGGTTGAAAGAATTTGAACCATGGGTTCGTATTTTGGAAACTTCCGGACGAGCACAAGAGCAAACAAGCATATCTCCAAAACCAACAAAAGTAGAACCTTTAAATTTAGTACAATGGTGTTCTGCCATGTTTTCTTTATGTCCCTGAGATGGATTTGATGAATTGGAGTGGCAATTCGGGTGCCTGACACACGCCTTCCAAGGACTAACAAGCATATCTTAGAAATTAATAAAGATAGAAACTTGAAATTTTCTACAAGGGTGTCAAGCATACCCCAAGAGGATGCCTTTTTTACGTTCCTGAAATTCGAGTTGAATAAGAAAGAAAAGGGAAAAAGGTCAAGCAGCTGCCAGAAAACTTATGGAATTTTAATTTAATTCGAATTATTCAGATGTAGGGTATGAATAAGTATAGCGATTTTTAATTTAATTCGAATTATTCAGGGTAGGGTATCGACTTACTGTTACATTTACTTGTTTGATAATTGTGTTAAATGAACAAGGCAGTCATTTTTATTTATTTTTTGTTGGTTTGGCTCGGAAGGCAACGAAAAGAATTTTTCGCCGATTTTCTGTTGTTCTTTGCAAATAGTTTGTTCTCATGTGAACCAAAAGATTTGAGATACGATGAAATTTGTTCAGAAGAGAGACCAAAGGTTTCAGTAAAGTAATCAAATAGACATCTCAGTGGTAATATACTAGAAGAAAGATCTTCTTGTTGGAGTACGACTTTAATATATGTATTTGTTTTTCTGGTTTTGCGAACATATTCTGATGATCTTATCCAGATGAATCTTAAAAAATAAATCCAGATGATCTTAAACACTTTTTTAGAGAGCTCGGGTTGAAGTACAAAGTTCAAATAAATGGGAAACAAGTATTTAACGTATACCACGGATCCAAAACGAGCTAAGTATTTAAGTATATATGCTGTATAGTTTTTATATTCAAGCACGGAATGAGAATATCAGTACAAAACCAATTATTAATTTCCAAAACACTATCAGTTATGTAAGCAATTAACAACAACTACCATCAACATCATGATACAAATTGAAAAAGCTTCCAAATGTTACTTCTCGTGAATGTAATAATCATTAATTAAAACAACAATAGAATTATATAATAGTAAATTATTTACATTATTTTGATAAAATCAGCAAGATTAATACTAAAATCTCATATATGTATCAAAATTAAACCAATAGATAAAAATCTGCAAAGGTCATATAAATAAAAAATATATAGTAATTCCATATCATAATAATAGAAAAAAATAATATCGTATAATTATTAGAAATAATAACATCAATAATAGTAATAATAATAGTAATAATAATAATAATAACAGTAATAATAATATTAATAATAATAATAACAATAATAATAACTGTGGTAAAATAACGGACTCTGCAGTAAAATATTAATAATATTATAAGTAATACTAATACCAATAATAATAGCTGCTACAGTGACAGTGGGAATTGCTTTCAATAATTACCTCATGCACTAAGGTTTTATATACTAATGCATGTTGTAACTGTTTCAAGAGATATACTTACTGTTAGCAAAATAGTAATAATAATATGCGTAATAATAATCCACACCCAATTCAATGTTTCTGCATCCTATTTCCTATCCTTCCCTATCCGTACTCTCTAGCCGATATACTGCATTAGCAGGTGAGCGTTTCATCCCATTATATTGACTAAAGGGGGAGATGGGTTCAGCTGGACGATTACTTAATAATGAAAAATATACTACGTGAAGAATAATTAGGCTTCAGAAAGGGTTACTCTAGTGAAACATCATTAAACTAGATCATAAGTGAGTGAAAAACGGAAGCGGACACTGGTAATTTCATTATAGCCAAATGAAAAGATCTCAAACGCGCTTTTGAAACGGTGGATTGAAATATTATATTAGAAAAATAAAGAAAATATAGTATCAAGAACAAGGAAAATAAATAATTTGAAAGCTTCTTGAATAACAGAACACAACAACTAAAATAAATGGAAAAGAATCAGACGACAAACTAGAATATAGGAGTTCCACAGGGATCAATTTTAGGAGTTATACTCTTCTTGTTATATATAAATGACATAAAATCTGCCATCGAGCACTCATTTGTCTCATTGTTTGCCCTTGACCTTATATTATTGGCAGAAAGTTACAGGTTATAATGGCTATGATAAAAAAGTTATAACGGCTTCAAAAAGTTTATCGTCCAAAAGAATAATTCGATATCTCTGCTACTTCTTTTATTTAATAGCTCAAATTTGTTAATCACAGATCTGTATCTTTCTGAAGGCAACATTTTGAAGCTATTGATCCTGGACACAAAGAAGGGTGCTGGTACTGATCTAATCCCTTTACTCTTCTTATATAACTATGCTGATTAACTAATTGCTCCTCTTCATTCCATTTTAAACAAATCGCTTTCGAATGGTGTTTTGCCATATGTATGGAAATCCTCTCATTTAACTCCCACCTATAAAAAAGGCTATACCTCCATGGTTTTCATCAGTAGAAAACCATGAAGGTGTAGCCATCCTATCGACTATTCCAAAATTATTCGAAAAAATTGTTTTCGATCAAATTACTCCTGTAATAAATGCCAAAACTTAACAAACAAAAACACAGCTTCAGAAAACGTCGATGCACCACAACGAACCTTATATTATACACATCTGAAAACCTAAATATAATGAAGAAAGGATATCAAGTTGATGCAATTTACACTGATTTTAGCAAAGGTTTCGATCGTGTAGATCATTTCACTTTGCTGAACAAACTATTAACTTTTGGCATTTCGAGTTCATTTCTTGAGTGGCTTAATTCTTATCTTTCTCAAAATGTTAAATTTTGTGGTGTATTATCCAACACCATCGGGGTCACTTCCGGTGTACCGAAAGGTAGCCATTTAGGCCCGCTTCTGTTTAATGTTTTTATTTCGGAATATCTAAGCAACACATTTCGTTTGTTGATGACCTAAAAATATATCAAGTGGTTAAAGATAATTCTGACGTGCATCAAGCTTGTAACACTGATAATCAAGTTTATCAGTGTTACAAGCTTGGTGCACGTTAAATAAATTGGAACTTAACATACAGAAATGTAAGGTTATTAGCTTTACACGTAAACGGTCTTCTTTAAAATATGACTACAAAATAGATAATGTAACTCTTGAAAGGGTTTTTAGCATTACTGATTTAGGAATTCTTCTCGATAATAAACTTAATTATAATCTTCACTATGATCTAATAGTTTCAAAGTCTAATAAATGTTAGGTTTCATTAAGAGAAGAGCTAAAGAATTTAGCGACTTAGCTGTGAAAAAAGCTCTTTATTGTTCCCTAGTTCGATCTATCTTAGAATAGAATATCGGTTACATTGTTTGGGATCCAGCCTTTGCAGTTCATTCTAATAGAATCGAATCAGTTCAAAAGCATTTTTTTTTGCATTAAGCAATCAATATAACCCTTTTGATTTTGCTAATCTATCTAGTTACACTACAAGACTTAATTCATTAAACTAGCTTTCTTTATCTTTACGTAAACAACTATTGTCATCATGCTTTACTTTTGCTATTTTGAATAATAGTATTTCTATCCAATCTCTTAATAATAAGTTTAGACTTAACGATAGTGTTAGGCAAACTAGAAATACTAAATTTTTAATGGATTACAAACATAATACAGAGTACGGTAGAAATGAATCCATCAATAGATGTTGTACTACTTTTAACAAAATTAGTCATCTCTATTCTACATCTATCTCCAGAAATACTTTTTTTAATTGTGATATAATTTTAAACATAGCACATTTATTGTATTGCATTATAATACAACTAATGTTTTTTATTTAGATCATTTTTTTTTGTACATTTTATAATTTAATGCTTTTAAGTATTGTTAATAAACAAAAATAAAAAAAAATCATTTTACTTCTACGTAATAATAAGATATTTATTTACGTTTAATTTGCTACAAAAGTTATTACATAAAATGTTAAATTGATTGTCATTATATGTAAGTACATATCTGTACAGATATCATATTTCATTTTTTTGTTAAAATAAAGTTGTGGATGTAGTTTAAATAAAAAAATAATGATAACAATAACAAAAATAATAAATTAACCTTTTTTAAGATTTAAGTTATTCTAAATTTAGTTATAAGTCATTGTTTTGTTTAATTTTAATTATAAGCATTAATTTAAGAATTTTTTTGTAACAACCTTGTTTTGGTTTTGTTTAATAAAATAAAAAATAAATATTAATATAAACTTCTTAAATTTTACTTTTACAACCATTATACTTAATTTAATATTAATTTTACTTAGATTTAATTACAAAATAATTTTTTTTTTTATCTTAAACATTCTATTATCTTAACATTTTATTATCCTAAAACATTACAAAAAATTTTAACTATTTACATTAAATTTAATATAAGTACTAACACTATAGTATTTTCTTTTAAGATATATATATATTTCATTGTTTTTTAATAAAACATTTGAGTTACATTGATTTATTAAATATTAGTTTTAAATTTTCATACAATCACTCCGCTAAAATATTATTAAAAAAATTTTTATTTTACTATACTAATATTAAAACTAAAAGGCTTAAAAACAAAATATTTTACTTTACATTTATAAAATCAGCTGATCAAACATGTTCAATTCCAAATCAAAATCCATTTAATTTTCATTTTACTATTTACTTAACTTCATATTATATAAGTACATATACGATGATACCAAAAGAATTATTATTACTCAAATCTTTTATATACACGTACATTAATTTTGAAATCAAAATAATTATTTACAAAAGGCTTAATTTTATTATTACATTATGGCTTAAACTTACACATATAATTCACTTTAATATAACATTTTCTGGTCAAATTTAGGTATTTACTGAATATATTCAGGTTTTTTTTTTGGATTTCCGATTTTTACTAAATAAATTTAGATATTTTTTTTATTCAAAAATTGTAAAAATTAAAACCTTTCTGATAAACATGTGAAAATTCTCAAAAATATTTATCGTCGACTTTTCTAATTTTGACTAGGTAGGGTAACATTGACATTGATCAAAAAAATTAAATTGATTTCTCATATTTATTAAAACCACAAACTTTCACTTGGGTTATTTAAACTTTGACCAGCTGTTTTTTCATAGTTGATTAAAACCATTAATGTTGACTTATTACTTAGTTATTCTAACTTTGACCAACGCGTTTTCTTAACATTTTTATGCTGGTCAAAGTTAATCTGTACCACCTGGTTTTTATCGTAAAAATTGCCTATAAACACATATTTTCACTTTTATTATTTTTTAGGCTATAAGAACTCATGGAGCCCTTAACTATGCAAAAATTTCTATTTTCTAACAAAAATAGGTACTTTAATTTTTATTACACTTTTAATGTTAAAAAGTGGTCAAAATTAGATAAGTCGACGGTAAATATTATTGAAAAATGTTTATGTTTGTCAATAACAATTTTTAATTTTTACAATTTTTGAATTAAAAAAATTATGTGAATTTATTTATGGTGTTATGACACTTACTTTTTTTCCAGCTTAATCTTAAACTTTATTTGCACCAAAATTAAGAAAAGTATGACAGAGACAGATATATAAATTATTTAAGTTTTCGCGTAATATCACACTAACGTCAAAATAATTAGCAAAAATTTTGAATTGTTTATTTTTAATTTCATATTGTTATTTAATTGGTATTTCCTATATTAATGTATAAAAATAAAACTATTTTGGAATGGAAAGACGAATATGTGGAACTCCTTATTGAAAGTGTCCAAAAGTAACCATTATTGTGGGACCCCACTCACAAAAATTATAAAAATAAAGGTATGAAGCAGATTGTATGAGTGAAAATAGTTGAAAATTTTAATAAACAATTTCAGCTAAATATAAGTTATGGTAAGTCACATCGGAAGAATGTGAAGGAAGGAACGGAAGATACAGAGAAGGTGGAGGATGAATGTAGGTGGAAGTTCTATAAAAAAAATGGATTTTTTAAGATCAAATACCATAGTATTACCATCAGTAAATAATTTTGTTACAGTGAGCCTGAACGTAAGCAGTAAATTAACCTTTTGTAAATAAATTTACTTTTAAATAAATTGATCACTTTAGGTACTGTAGGCTCCTCTAGAACGCCATGGATTGAGGAAGAGGCAAGTTCAACATCAGTAAAAATTTTAGAAAATATTCAAATAGAAAAGTCCAAAATTATTGAAGAGATAAATAACTCTATATATAGCGATTCCACTACATTAATGTCACCGCTTTTTTTCCCGGAAAATAATTCAAATTCCGAAAGCACATCTGTACATGCAGACAAAAAAAAAAAACCGCTAACAGGTTCAGAAAAGTTGTATGAAATGTGCTTGCAATCATCGAATCAAATTCAACAACTTATTCAGCAGCCAACATCATCTCAAAGTAAATTTGGAATGTATATTGATGATGAAATGCAAAGGATTGATCTTGATTTACAAATTAAAGTAAAACGGCAGATATCAAATATACTTTATGAAGCGCAAGAAGAACAATTAAAAAGAAAAAGTTCCTAAATTTAGTTTTTTAAAAATTTTTTAATAATACGATACCATTAGTAAAAATCTGAATTCCAAAAAAAAATCGGAATTTATTTAGTAAATACCTGAATATATTTAGCAAAAACCTGTTATATATTTAGTAAATAACTGAGAATATTTAGAAAATACCTGAATTTGACCAGAAAATGCTATATTTTTATTTTTTTTTATTTTTACACAATTAATATTAAAATTATATATATTTACACATCAAACCAAAAAATTTTTTTAACAAAAAACTAGAATTAGAATTAATACTAAATTCTTATTAATGCATTTACATATATTTTTGTACATTTTATATATTTATCATTATAAAGAAGATCAGTACATAAAGACTTTATGTAATACTCATCAAATGTCAATTATTTTTTGTTTTCTTATAAAAATTTTCATAAATGGATGCACTTAATAATGTTGCCATTGCAGGAAACTTAAATATTTACCAGGGTATATATCCTATTTCTCAAATCGTGCGAATTCATACGGCAGCGAAGCTATCCTTGTTAAGGAAAATACCAGAAGTACATTGATTTATGAGGAGAAAGTTTTTAACTCGAATATTTTAATTATAAAATTCATCAAGCCTCAAATGCATGTGTTTGCTATATATAAATCACATAATATAAATTATGATTTTATTCAAAAATTAGATAACTATACATTTATTCACAAAAACTCAATAATATTAGGTGATTTTAATATTAACTTGTTTAATTCTGAAGCAAAACATTATACAAATACTTTAGCAAGCAACGGCTATATTATTTGCAACCAACTATCGGATAAATTTGCTACGATATATGGTACCCACTCGAAAACAATAATTGATCATTTTATTACTGACTTGACAAATTATAAATATCACTTTTATATTCTTGATACGTGTCTTTCTAACCACCAAATGTTCTTTCTAAGCATAAACACAAATTCGTATCTGGAAAATACCAAACGCTCTAAAAACATCTTAAACTATGAATCAACTAATAATGATGTTTTTTGGAAGAAGGTCAACTCCATGACAGACTTCAACGAATTTACTTCCGAACTAGGTACTTTAATTAAAATAAACACCATAACTATTCCTATAATTCACCAAAGAAAAGGAAAAAAATATTGAATCAATGAGGAGATCATTAAATTTATAAAAATTAGGTATTCTTTTTATAAATACCACAAAAAATGCAGAGATAATCGTCATGTTATGGACCTCTAAATTCACTACCGAAACAAAGTTAAAGTAATAATTCAACAAGCTAAGGAAAAGTACTACTCAGATTTAACTTCACAGGACCCATCTAATTCCTAATATCTGTGAAATAACTGCAAATAGATAATGTTCAACAAAAGCTCCTCGTGAAAACCCAATTAAAGAGCTCGAAGTCAGTGGTAGGGAAATATGTCGTGAAGAAGAAATTTCGGGACATTTCAATAATTATTTTGTGAATGTTGCAAAGGAATTAAACATTTCAACTGAAGAAATGGATTATACGTACTTGAACCAGTTCACTCCTAATATCGAATATGAATTTGTCTTGACTTCTACAAACCTGGAAGAAGTCCTGCAAGCGTTAACAAAATGAAATTAGCAACTGGTACAGGACATATATCTGCTAAATTTATTAAAAAAAACAAATATGCAGGAAGATTTTTCCCAATTCTTGTCAAATTTATAAATCTCTCATTTGAAAATTCAACATTTTCGCAGTCACTTAAAACTGCCATAATAATGCCCATTTTCAAAAATTGTAGTAAGACATTAATTTCTAACTACCGCCCTATCTCGATCCTTAATAGCTTCTCAAAGATATTTGAAACCATTATTAAAAATCAACTAAGCAAATTTATTACAGATAATATAATACTTAGTGATCAGCAATACGATTTCGAACAAAATGTCAACACTACAGCTTACGCACTTCATCTCGTTAAATATTGATAAGGGAAATTATGTTGGATGTGTTTTGTTGGACCTACAGAAAGCGTTCGACTGTATCAATCATGACATTTTAATACACAAACTTTCTAATCTTTCGGAAAACCAAATTTTTTAAATCATACCTCTACCACAGAGACCAAATGGTTAAAATAAATAAGTCAATAAGTGCTCCAAAGCGAGTGATATATGGTGTACCATAGGGTTCAATACTTGGACCCGATCTATTTAAAATTTACATCAATGACTTAGCACATTTAAACTTAAAGGGTTCCATTCAGATGTACGTGGACGATACGGTATAAAAACATTTCTATGTGAGCGAATTAAGATCAAAAATGCTATTGTTGATGATCTTTTAATAATCGAAGAATGGCTAGAAAAACATAAGCTAAAATTAAACCTTAAAAAAACCAAAATAATGCTTTTAAAAATAAAGTTTTTCAAAAAAGTGTGTTCTAGTTTAAAGATAATTCGCTGGAAGTTGTCAAAATCTACAATTACCTAGGTTTGGTTGTTGACAGTAATTTTAAGTGGAACCATCATACTGACCACATGTAAAAAAAATAGCCCTTACATCCTTATATTATATACGAAGATTACGTTCATACTTAAATCACAATACTTTATATTTAATTTTTTGCTCCTATATTCTTAGTCACTTGAGCTACTTGAATCCTATCTGGGCATCTCCTTCTCATGTTAACCTAAATAACATAAACATTCTACATAAAAAAGCAATTAAAACAATACATAAATATCATATTAGATTTCCAACTATTAAACTGTAAAGTGCAAGATATATAAGCTTTAATAATATATTTAAATATGAATTGTATATAGTACCCTTCAAAGTAATAAATAACGAAATCAAACACAATTTCTTATTGAATAGAGCTTTAGACATAGATCAATACAACACAAGGAACAAATCGAATTTTTACTTAAGTCTCTTCAGAACTTGTAATCAAAATAAAAATTGCTTGTATAAATACTTAAAAACCTTTAATGAGCTACATGTAGAGTTAAAAAATATTGATAATATACGTATTAAAATTAAAGAATTTATAACAAACCTAACGACTAATAACTTTCACAAAGAATTGTAATACAAAATTTAATGTAAAAATTATAACGTTTTTTGTAAGAATGAAGTGAAAAAAAAAATTATGTTATTTTAGTTGTATGTATTAATTAATACCAATTCAATTTGATATTTATAAAAATCTTAGAAATTATTAGACCCGACAGCTTCGGCTATGGTCAATTCAGTTTTAATGTTCTTATATATATAGTTTAAACCTTTTGTAAATTAGAATTATTTTTTTTTTTTAGTTTAAGAATATTGAAATAAAATTAATAACGAAAAAAAAAAAAAATATACCGCTGATTTTTATATTAAGGGCTTATAAACAGTTGCAAGAATCAAGCAGGTCGTCCTAGAATAATGGTCTCCAAAAAAAAGTTGAATAGTCTAACTATAGCGCTAACATCTTTTCAATGATACCCCCTATGATAATATACAGTTGATTTTATATTAAGAGCTTATAAACAGTTTGAGGGACCAAGCAGGGCGTGCTGGGATATTGGTCCCCAAACAAAAGTTCAAGAACTTTCCAAAGCCTTTTCAATGATGCGCCATATGACGATATTGGGATATAAATATTGCAATCCCCATATAACGTATAAAGGGCAAAAAGGACTCCTTTGGAACTAAAAAGATCCAATTTCAGCTGATTACTCGCGGGTTACTCACCAAACTCTATTAAATGCCTTTTGCAACTAGTCTCTAGTACATCTAGAACTGCTTCATCTTTTTGATACGAAGTGTATAAGTGCGTGAGTTAGTGAATGAGTGGTTTAAATGTAATGTATTTTCGGGTTTTTTTATTATATATACCTCTCGGTCTTGCTTAGTCGATTCAATTTAAAACTTATGTAACCAAAATAACTTACATATATATGTTAACCTACCTAAGGTAAAATAAAAAAACTAAAAGAAACAATTTAAGTTTTGTTATAAAAAAATTTCAGCAGTTTACTCCTTTTTTCAAATACTATCACAGCAAAAAAGTTTTAAACTTTGCGATTGGTTTATTAAATTTAGAATTTGTAAAATAACAGCATTTTTCAGCTATGAAAGCAGTGTAGAATATTTTGTCGAGTATTTTGTACGCCTCCTTCTCCGCTTAATTTAGCGCTGACAAGTTTCTACATGAGATGCGCAAAATTTTCATTACCTTTTTTAGCGCTGTAGTTGACGCTGACAATTTTGCTGCACAAGAGTTGAAAATTTTCTGTTATTGCATCTCTTGAAAATTTTCTGTTATTGTATGTTATTGCATCATTTTTAGACACTGGAAATTGAAAAGACGCACAGAGAATGTTGAAAATTTTCTGAAATGCATTAGTAGATTTAAAGGGGAATTGTGCATAGAATTTTCCCGAGCTCTGTATAAATTCATACAATTTCTCTTCATATTTTCAGCATATTTCTCTGCGCAGATTCAACGTCGAAAAAGCGAATTTTTTATCAGAGATGTACATACAAAGTTACAAAAAAAAAAAAGCAAAATCAGATATGAATTAAATTTTTAATTCATTTCTAATTTAAAATTCTTTTCTACCGTTCTTTTCTTATACATATCTCCCACATTAAATTTTTATTTTAAAATTAATTTTTTTCATACACACATACATAAGTAAGGCGGTTGAATGAGTCCACGTGAAAACGTTTTTAATCGTTCTTTCTAGGCTACGTGGAATATAGTCCAATGAATATTGAATTGAATTGCATGTACATTGATATTATTATAATTTGTAAATATTTGCCTTTTTGTTTTTACAAAAAGAACAACAAAAGAAAACAAAAAGCATAAACAAATAAGTAACATGATAGTAAGATCACTTTTTTACCAACCGCATACAATTA
This sequence comes from Poecilobothrus nobilitatus, assembly GCA_947095535.1. Classification (NCBI taxonomy): domain Eukaryota; kingdom Metazoa; phylum Arthropoda; class Insecta; order Diptera; family Dolichopodidae; genus Poecilobothrus; species Poecilobothrus nobilitatus. The sequence continues at coordinate 918,538 of CAMUPU010000002.1, read as the reverse complement.
TGTATAAGGTAGGTATTGTTTTTATACTAAAAATTTGTACCCGAGATTTTGTCAAAAATGCACTACTCCGGTGTGGAGAAGGCTGTAAAAAATTTTTTAGCATGATGTCCGTCTGTGTGTGTGTGGGTGCGTGTGTGGGTATGCCTGTGGGCACATGTACAGCTTAAACGACTGAGCGGAATTTTTTGAAATTTCATATTTAAGGTTATAACGTAAATATCTCGGATTGATAAGCTTTTGGAGCAAATCGGACAACCGCAAATGGTAGTTTACTAGAGTACTTTTTAAGTTTTTTACGAATATTTCGTAACAGAAAAATTTTATGAGAAAAATTATTAAGAAAAAGTTGTTACACAAGTAAAGAGCAACAACTTTGCCATAGAACATTTTTTGATCTGACCAACTTTAAAGTTTTTTTAATTTTTTTTCTTAGTCCAAAAGTTCATATTATATACACTCCATATGAATTTATATTAACAATTTTTTTTTGTTTTTTTTTTTATATTTCTAAAAATTTATATACATAATATGTACTTGTATCTATGCATATTATTCTTTTGTTGATGACATAAAATTAAAACGGTAAAATATTTATTAGCAGATTCAATATTAATCTTATGTTTGTTTTGTTGTTTACAGTTTTTATTATTTTTTACTTTTAATATTTTTGAATGAAAAAAAATCATGTACCTACATTACATAATAATGGAAATGGATGTATGAATGAATGCACATACATACATATGTAAATACATATATTTTTACGATTTCATTGCTTATTATTGTTATTGAATAAAACAAAATGTTGTTAAATTATTAGAAGTTATTTTGCTTTGATATAAAATTATTATTATAAAAAAAATCTATAAATTTTGGCATTGTACTTTTCGGGTAGGGGCGGTCGGTCCTGTGGTGGAGACAGCTGATTTTTTAATTTTAAATTAAGATGTTGAAAGAAAAAAAGTAAAAAACAAAGAGAGAGAGAGTGAATCCCGAGGCAAACTAAAATCGTTGCTGATAGAGAATAAAAGTTAAGTCGACTCAGCAATACAGATAATAAAAAAAGATTTTTTTCTTTACAATTCAATTTAGATTCATGTGTATGATGTGTACCTGTACCATGTGTACCTAAAATGTATACCTGTTTTCACTTGAAATATCGCGAGAATATAAAAAAAAAAACATAGTTACCTGAAGAATAAGAAAAGTATTTTTTTTTGTTGCTACTTCACTAAAATTGGTGAAGTAGTTTTTTGTAAATCGGTGCCGAAATTTTCGTGTGGAGAAAAAAAAAGCCGATTAAATATATAGTTATATATAATAAAATAAAATAAGAATATAAATTCTTAAGGAACCGTTATATTTTTTTTTATTATCATCCTCAACAATTTTAAATTATCCAGTAAAAAAAGAATTCAAAACCATCATTAGAAAAATTTTACAAAACATCATTACATTAATTAAAAACATCATTATAAAAATTGACAAAAATCAAGTCCCATTTTCGTCAATTTTAAGGTAACCCTATGTTATTAAGAAAAGTTCTTAACAGAAATAAAAAATCATAAAATAAAATAATAATAAAAAAAAAAACTCAAAACTCAAAAAAAGCTCTCAAAATTTCTAGTTTTTAAATTAAACCATTTAAAACATAGAAGGGGTCAAAAATTTTGCATAAATTAAGTTTTGTAAATTAAAATACCGTATGACAAAATTTTATATTTGTTATATATATATATATTTGTAAAGCTAATAAAGGCAATTATCGTTTGACGTTTTCAGGTTGAAGATATACTTATAGAACTTCTGTTATAACAATTTAAATATCGGGCTTTATTTAACTTTGGAGGGCTGCAGCTCCGTAACGGATTTTTTTCTATAGTTTTTTTCTAAAAAAATGGTCCACAAAATTAATTTTTTTGTGATGTCTATCTATAGTTAAAATTTTATAGTTCTACTTCAAACAATGTAGAACTATAGAAAATTGTTTATGAAAAAAATGGAGATCCATAAATTAGTTGTTTGAGAGCTACCCGAAGTATTGGTCAGATCTAAACCAATAAAAAAGGGAACCTACAAATTGATCCAAGAGTATTTTCTGTTAATTTCAAAACTCGAGCTTTCTTAGTTTTTCAGTTATCGATGAAACGGACAGACAAACGGATAGACACACACATAGCTAAATCGACTCAGAATTCAATCCTGAGCAAGAATATATATACTTTTCCATATCTATCATGCATAATTCCATGCGTTACACGCCTAAAGATAATTTTAATACACGTGTGAACTATTGTTCTTTACGGGTATAAAAGTATTCCATAATAAGCCTAGACTAAAGAATAAAGAGTAGATATATTCGTACCTATTGAAAAATAAATTTGTTTAAATTTTTTTTTTTGGTAAGAAAAAATTGAAAAAAATCAAATCACATTTTCGTCAATTATATAGTAGCCTTATATCATTAAGAAAAATTATTAACACAAACAAAAATATAATGTTGGAGCTTTAATTTTTGTATATTGCTTCAAAAAAATGTTGGGTAGGTTCCCAAGTTACAGCAAGTTACACCCAAGTTACACAGTGTTTAAAAATAGAGAATTTTTACTTATTGACTCCTTACAGCTCCTAAACGGGGGCGAAAGAAAAATATTTTCTGAAATGGCTCATACTTATTTCCAAAGAGCTAACTCCACTCAAAATTTCAAGAATCTAAGTTAAACCGTTTAAAAATAGAAGGGGTCCAAATAATTGCAAAAATTGAGTTTCGCATAATGGTATATTAAAATACCACATGGCAGAACCACAATATATTTATTTTATTAAATATACTTAGCAAGTTTATAAAACCAACTATCGTTTGGTGTTTTTATATTTGAAAATATGCCTTATAGAACCTGTGTTATAACAATTTAAAAATAGGACTTTTTCGAATTTTGTAGGGTTGTAGCTCCGTAACGGGTGGGACTGCAGGAAAAAGTAGTTGCACAAAATTAGTTTTTTTTGCGATGCCTAACCGCAGCTAAAATTTCATTGCTTTATTTCAAATGATGTAGAAGTTTTGTTAAACACCCAGACGGACGAACGGACGGACAGAGTGAAACTAATAAGCACATTTTTTTTTTAATTTTTTTAAAATGTGCTAAAAACGTAAAAAAAGAATTATATTGCAGTAATATCTAAATCAAAGATTGCTTTCAACTGTCATTTGCATGACGTAATTTTCTATGTCAATTTTCTTTAAGTATACCTTTAATGGACAGTGTCTCAAAAATCAAACAGGAATCCCGTTAAAATTCTCACTTTATTTTTACTGAATCCTATGTTTTTACATATCTTTTCCGGTTATAAATAGTTTCCCAGAGGCTCCTGAAAAAGTGTGAATGTGGAAAAATGCTGGAATGTGGTAGCATGATTTAACACTTTCAATGATATAAAATTCAATATTTTAAAATAGAATTAGAAAATAACAATAGATTACCATTTCTTGAGTAAGATTAATTAGAAATGGTGATGAAACGATACCGGCCTTGTTGTATAGAAAACCAACATTTTCATGCAGAACGTTAAACTTTTTATTTAATCACTCCGTACAATATAAACGAAATATTATCATTAATATGCTTAATTTATAATTTATGTTCAAATGAACACTTACGTAAATCATAACATAAAAATAACAAAATAGTAATAGAGGTATATCAAATAATAATTATGCAAAATTTTTCGTTAACAATATACATATAATAAATAACCATATTCATAAACATAACAATTCTTATAATGACGAAATTAAATCAATATTAAATTAAGAAACTGGAGACTAAAATCAAAGATAATGAATTTGTTTTCAGGTTACACAAATAATTATTATAAGATTGCTAAGCTATATAATGCTAAAACATTTAACTGCATTTATAAAATCGATTGCAAACATTTTCAACCATGCTTAGTACGAGTACATTGAACAAACAAGACAATATTTAAAGATATATAAAATAAAAATTCACCATATTATTCTAACATATTACGTAAATAATAAGACAAAATAAAATAAAATTGCTTTGGCTTAAGATCACTTTGAGAATAATAACCCCTTATGTATTTAATTTTAAAGATGTTAAATAAGATAAAGAGATAAATTGGCAAAAAAGAAATGTTATTAAAATGAAATGTATCGCGAACTTCATTCTACAATATAAATTTCAAAACCGACACTCAAAACTTCAAACGCTTTTTATAAATCATTACTTTTTAAATAAACTGCATTGCATCATTGCTTTGCAGTTATAAAACAAAAATATTCATGTAACTACCCAACAAATATTTCGCACACAAAAAAGTTACTTTCAGCTCAAAAATCGAACGATTCATACAGAAATTAATTATATAAGTCCACGGAATTCCAACATCTTTGCTGAAGAGAATGAACCCGAAATGTCGCACATACATATATTTTGTATTTCTATAATAAAATGTGTATGTGTGCAAATTAACACAGAAAACAATAAAAATTCTGTTTACCAATCTATAATAAAGTCATTTATGTTCGAATTAACGTGGGGAAGAGTATGATTTCGCTTTTAGCACATTTCCAAAAAATGTTTCAAAAAATGTGCTTATTAGTTTAACTTTACCGTTTTAACCTCCATTCGTCTGTTTAGAAAACTTTTACACCGTTAAAGATAGGGCAATAAAATTTTAACCATGGATGATCTCATAAAAATATTGATGTTGTAGAATAACTTCTTCATGTAGCCCATCCATTACGAAGCTACAGCCTCACGAAATTTGAAAAGCCCTATTTTTAAATGTGTATATCTAATTCCACTTAACATTTTTTTAATTTGAAAACGCCATTCGATAGGAATTTTTTTTACCATTATAAATCAATATCACAATTATTAATTTTTTTTAAATTTAGTATTTAAATTTACCATGATGTGAAAATAAAATTTGGTATGATTTTTCTTCCTTCATAACTCCGACACGCCTTTAAATAGCGACTTGAAATTTTGAAAGAAGAAAATCTTTTAGAATAAGTATAAGTTTCCTCAGAAATTTTTGTTGTTTTTAGATGTGTTAATTATCTAAAGTTATTATATAAAATTCTAAAAATTTTTTTAAAATTTTAGCGCAAATCACAGTTCTAAACAGTATTGTTTTTTTTTTAAATGTGCGAATTAAAAACCGTTGGTTTACAATCTACTTTGTTTTTTTAACTTGTACCTAAGTCTTTTTAAATAAAACATCAGACATATTATAAATATAAAACATTTTTAATTAAATTAAAAACTATGCAATATAAATATTATAAAGTATTGATCAAAAAATAAATTAAATCGCCTGCAAATCATAATAAACAATACAAAGTCACGCAATAATATAAATAAATAATTTTTAATAACTGTCACATGCCATGCAATAACTACATAGACACACAGTCGCGTGTAGATAGAGTTCATATATGTATATTACGTACTTTTTATTTTCTATATAAATATTGTTTTGGTAATGGCGTCGTTAGCTTTTGGTGAAGGAATCCCATTCTATAATATAACTCTTTTAATGAGTGCTCTTCAATTTGCATATCGGCTACTGGATATTTTGACAAAAAATGTATGATTTTAATTTTTATTTAATCAGACGACTAAAGTGTTATACATTTCAACATCACTTGTAATTTTAATTTATATAGGTAAATGAATCATATGTTTTTAATAGTAGGTATTAATAGATTTGTACTTTTGGTATTTGTATTTATTGAAAATTTTTTTTTTTTTTTAATTTTTTTGAATTATTTATTTTGAATTACTTATTGGCGAAATATGTATATGAGCCTTTGTTTTCCTCCTTTTATCGTTTTTTTTCCGTATTTTATGTTTCTATACAATACATATATGCTATTGCTAAACATATAGTTTGAAATTTGAATATAATTGATATACAAATGTATTTAAAGAGCTACGTAGTGTGCGGTATCTATAGCTATACGTATTTTTTGTTTTACTTTGTTTTTTATGTTTCTATACAATATACGCTAATGCTATACATGGAGTTTGATATGAATAGTATAGATATGTATTTATATACATATGTAGCTATATAATTTTAAGTATTTATCTACATATTTTTTGTTTTTTTTCTGTTTAGGGTAAAGAATGAATCTGAATATAATATGTAAGTATGTATTAGGTACATATATGATGTACATTGAAAATTGTATGAGGTTTTTTGAGTTACAGCATAGAATAATAAATTACATATAGAAGAGACACCTCAAGTTAAAATTTCCGATAACATTTGACTAAGAGAGCTTTTGACTTGCCTCCACTCGTAGAAAGCTTTTAATTTTTTCTATTGTCATAGCGGCATACTATTTAATATTTTTGTTTATATATTTATATTATATATGTATTTATTCATTCATCTCCACTGATGCATACCAATGCAAATATAGAATAAATAAGAGTAATATAAAAAGAGAAAAAAAAAACTATTAATATTTTTTTCTTGTTTTTATTGATCTTGTATGAGATTATGATTTATGATGCTTATAATTTCAAAATATTGAAAAATTGTTCAATTAGTAAATTTGTTTACTAGAAAATAAGTTAAAAATGAAGTACAAAAAATGAATTGGTTTCATAATTCATTTAATATTACGATTTCAGTTAAGATATTATTGATCGCAAAAATCCAGGGGAGTAAGTTGCTTGATTCCTTCTTGTGGAAAAAAGAAAAGGGATAATCCTTTATTAAAATTTTACAGGTTTAGAAATTAATGGATTTCGGTTTTAAAATTAAATAATGCACAGAAAACAAAAAATTTTTGTGTTTGTAGTCATCATTTTAAAACTTCAGATAGGTATACGGAAAAAAAATATTACAAAAGGGAGCAATACCTAATTTAAATTTAATTGAAAACGAGGAAGAATACAGTTGCCTTTGTCAACTCTTAGATATCCGTACGAACCGTTAGTATGTTCACAGCCTGTCACTTTGCTTACAATATTATTTTTTAATATTTTAGTATTTTAAAATAATTTGGGTGAATTTTATAATTTCTAGAATTATGGGTTGTACATATATTCAAACTATATGTTTATACATTCTTTAAAAGCAGATTTTAACCTTTCACATAACGATTATCAATCCAAAACTTTTTCAAATATTCTATAGTACCATTTAATACTAAGCGGTAAATGTATATTAAATTTACTTAGTACAAAATAGTAAATATAATTTTAAATATTATATTATATTATATTTAAATATTCCATTGGCAGAATAATTTCTTATAAGTACAATAAAATACATATATGTATGTAAATACGGCGCTATATAATATACATTTATACTCTTATCATTCATTCACTAGTGACATATACGATATGTAAATAGACATGATATTATATAAGTATGTATATATATCAATATCATATAAATAAAAATTCTTCAAGCAACCGTTATGCTGTATATTTATTTACATTTTTATGTACTACGCATTATATCCTCAACAATTTCAAATTATCGAGTAAAACAAAATGGAAAAAATTCGTTAAAGAAATTTGTTAGAAAATTTGAAAAAATCAAGTAACACTTTCGTCAATTATAAAGTAACCGTATATTATTAAAAAAAAGTTGTTAACAGAAATAAGAGTATAATGTTGAAGCTTTAATTTTTGTGTATTACTTTAAAAAAATTTCAACAGGTGTTCAAGTTACAAGTGTTTAAAAATAGGAAATTTTCAGTTTTTGACCCCTTACAGATCCTAAACGGGGGGTGATACAAAAAAAATTTCTGAAATGACTCATACTTATTTTCAAAGATCTAACTTCTGTCAAAATTTCAAGTTTCCAACTTAAACCGTTTAGAAGATAAAAGGGTTGAAGGATTTTGCAAAATTTGAGTTTCACATAACGGTAAATTAAGACACCGTATGCCACAACTATATATTTATTGTATATATACTTTTAAAACTAATAAAAGTAGTAATCGTTTGGCTCAAAATGAAGATATACCTTATACAACTTGTGCTATAACAATTTGAATATAGCGCTTTTTCGAACCTTTGGGGAGCTGTAGCTCCGTAACGGGTGGGGCTACAAAAAAAAGTTATTAAAAATAAAATTAATATTTTTCTGAGATCTATCAGCAGTTAAAATTTCATAGTTCTATTTCAAAAAAAATGTGGGAATCTAAAAGTTAGGTGTTCGAGAGCTACCTTAAGGTTTGGTCCAAACTCAACCAAAAAAAATAGGCAACCTGCAAATTACTCCCAGAATATTTTGTGTAAATTTCAAGATTCTAGCTTTCTTAGTTTTTGAGTTAGCGTGCTGACGGACGGACGGACATGGCTCAAAAGTCTTGAATTTTTTTCTGATCCGATCCATACCTTTGAAGGTATATCTAGCTCGCTTATTTCGAGGTGTTACAAACGGAGGAGTAATTTTATTATACCCGATCCTATCGTACGGGATAACACAGATAACCGATATGAGATCAGTAGATAAGTTTTTCGTCGATGTAAATCCTCAAATATTTAACTGATTTTTCTCATTGCATTTCATTAATATCACCGTCTAGATTTCTGTTAAATATCACTTGAATTGATTGAGCAAGATCTTTGAAGAATTAATGTGGCGGTAATGGTTGTATCATCAGCAGTAACCCAATGTCACAGTTTAATAATTTGGAAAAATCTGAAATTAAAATGTTAAATAAAATAGGAAATTAGAACCTTTGCTCTTTTGTTTGGTGTAACGAAGTATTTACATCTAAATAATAAGAAGTTTTTTATTACGTTGATTAAAAATATTTATCAAATTTATCTTGTCAAAGCTTTCGAAAGCTTTCTCAATCTCAAGAATTATCATTTCCGTGGAATTTTTACTAAGGAAATTCATTTTAATCATTTTATGTATTCCAGCAACTTAGTGGTAATGAGAGTGTTAAGCTTGAAATTCAAACTGTTAAAGTGGAATCAAAGAATTGTTATTAATGTCTTGATAATTGTAGTTTTCAAACGATGTTCAAAAATCTTCCTTAATGAACTGAGTAAACTATTGGTCTGTATAGTTATTTCAATCGGATATTGTTTTATTAGGTTTACTACTTGGTGTGATGAGTGCGGTTTTACATGCAACTTAAAGTTTGTGTTTTCTAAGGTCGTTAGGTTGTGAAAGTTTAAAAAACTTTACCCTGTTTCCTTTGTTGTAGTTGAGAATGAGTGAGGAAATTATTATTAATGCCGTTGATTTATTATAACAACAGCAGATAAAGATTCAAAGTTTGATATATTTTGAATACTTTAGTAATAAGTAACTTATTTGATTTGTTTTGTGTTAAATTTATGAATTTTTTTTTTTGTTTGTTGTGAATATTTTAAATTTGACATTACTACCTTATTATGTTATTTTGTATCTCTATTTAAACGCGCGTGAAATATATTTTATTATTAGATTATGTTTGTTAATCAATATCTCCAACATATACCCACTGTATAGACTTATCTTTTAAGGGTATATTGATAAATGAAATGAAATAAATAAATAAAATGAAATGAAATGAAATAAATGAAATGAAAAGAAATATTTATAGTTTGAGAAGCGTTAATGAAAAACGAAATATTGGCCCGAACTAAATTAATAGTGCAAAGTTCACACCTCGTTGAGTAAGCATAATAATGTTGGTGAATAAAAATAGAGCACAGAGAAGTTACTAGATATTAGTAAAATTTTATCTCAAGCAATAGTTGTATTGCAATTGCAATTGGTATGTTAAGAAATAAAATCTCTAAATTTAATTTAATTACCTGAGATATTGTTAAAAGTTTCCAGACGGTTTATAAAATTTCATTTAAATTTGCTGCTTTAAAATACGTTGCCAATGTTTTTAAGTTTATGGAATTGGTATTAATTTCTACACCTATTGATTCAAAATTATTTGTGTTAAATAAAGGAAGTTTTGAATGAATTATTAACTAATAACTAACTACACCACCTCCTCTTTTCGACCCAAATTTATAATTTCTATATACATTAAAATTATTACTAGAAAGTTTGTCAGTATCTTTTAATCAAGTTTCACTTTAAGCGGCAATGTGTATGTTCTTATTTTCTAAAACAAGAAACAATTATATTTGTTTATACTGGTTAGTAATGCTTTGAGGATTCCAAAATAATTAGAATAACAAGTAAATGTAACAGTAAGTCTACGCAACCGACTTATTAATACCCTACACCTGAATAATTCGAATTAAATTAAAAATCCATAAGTGTTTTTGGCAGCTGCTTGAACTTCTTCCCTTTTCTGTCTTATTCAACTCGAATTTCAAGAACGTAAAAGAGGCATCCGCTTGGGATATGCTTGACACCCTTGTATAAAATTTTAAGTTTCTATCTTAATTATTTTCGGAGATTGGTAGTCCTTGGGATGTTTGTGTCAGCTACCCGAATTGCCACTCCAATTCATCGAATCCATCTCAGGAACATAAAGAAAACTTGCCAGAACACCATTCTATTAAATTTAAAGGTTCTACTTTTGTTGGTTTTGGAGATATGCTCGTTGCTCTTGTGCTCGTCCGGAAGTTTCCAAAATACGAACCCATGGTTCAAATTCTTTCAAATATCAGTTTCCAATTTTACAGAAAAGGAAACATAACAGAACACCTTTGTACTAAAAATAAAAGTTCTATCTTTGTTGGTTGTGGAGATATACTCGTTTGCTCTGGGGCTCGTCCGGAAGCTTCCAAGATTTGAACCCATGGACCAAATCCTCACAAATTTCAGAAACATAAATCAAACATGAAGGAACACCATTCTGCCTAATTTAAAGGTTATATCTTTGTTGCATTTGGAGATAATATCATTTGCTCTGAGGCTCGTTCGGAAGCTTTCAAAATCCGAACCCAAGGACCAAATCCTCTCAAATTTCAGAGGCCTAAATCATACATGAAAGAACACCATTATGCCAAAAGTAAAGGTTATATATTTGTTGTTTTTGGAGATAATCTCATTTGCTCTGGGGCTCGTTCGGAAGCTTCCAAAATCCAAACCCATGGACCACATCCTCTTAAATTTTAGAGACATAAATCAAACTGGAAGAAACATCATTATAAAAAATTTAAAGGTTCTATCTTTATTGGTTTTGGAGATAATCTCGTTTGCTCTGGGGCTCTTTCGGAAGTTTCCAAAACCCGAACCCATGGACCAAATATTCTCATATTTCAGAGACTTAAATAAAACATGAAAGAACACCACCCTGCCAAATTTAAAGGTTATATCTTTGTTGGTTTTGGAGATAATCTCATTTACTCTGGTGCTCGTTCGGAAGCTTCCAAAACCAAACCCATGGACCAAGTCCTCTTAAATTTCAGAGACATAAATCAAACACGAAAGAACACCATTGTACCAAATTCAAAGGTTCTACCTTTGTTCGTATTGGATATAATCTCATTTGCTCTGCGGCTCGTTCGGAAGCTTCCAAAATTCGAATCCACGGTTCAAATTCTTTCAAATTTAAACCCATGGCCAAATCCTCTCAAATTTCAGAGACTTAAATCAAACATGAAAAAACACCATTCGGCCAAATTTAAAGGTTATATATATTTGTTGTTTTTGGAGATAATCTCATTTGCTCTGGGGCTCGTTGGGAAGCTTCCAAAATCCAAACCCATGGACCACATCTTCTTAAATTTTAGAGACATAAATAAAACTGGAAGAAACATCATTATAAAAAATTTAAAAGTTCTATCTTTATTGGTTTTGGAGATAATCTCGTTTGCTCTGGGGCTCGTTCGGAAGTTTCCAAAACCCGAACCCATGGACCAAATCTTCTCACATTTCAGAGACTTAAATAAAACATGAAGGAACACCACCCTGCCAAATTTAAAGGTTATATCTTTGTTGGTTTTGGAGATAATCTCATTTGCTCTGGTGCTCGTTCGGAAGCTTCCAAATCCAAACCCATGGACCAAATTCTCCTAAATTTCAGAGGCCTAAATCATACATGAAAGAACACCATTCTGCCAAAAGTAAAGGTTATATCTTTATTGGTTTTGGAGATAATCTCATTTGCTCTGGGGCTCGTTCGGAAGCTTCCAAATCCAAAACCCATGGACCAAATCCTCTTAAATTTCAGAGACATAAATCGAACGGGAAGGAACATCATTGTACAAAATTTAAAGGTTCTATCTTTGTTGGTTTTGGAAATAATCTCATTTGCTCTGGTGCTCGTTCGGAAGCTTCCAAAACCCAAACCCATGGACCAAATCCTCTTAAATTTCAGAGACATAAATCGAACGGGAAGAAACATCATTGTACAAAATTTGAAGGTTCTATCTTTGTTGCTTTTGGAGATAATCTCGTTTGCGGAGATTATCTCCAAAAGCCGGAATCATTCGGAAGCTTCCAGAATCCGAACCCATGGACGGATTTTGTCCAGATTCGAACTTAGCCTTTCTTTCGTAATTAGTAACCTACTATATAAATTTCATCAAGATAGCATCATTATTTTTTGAGTTATCGTGCGTACGGACGGACGAACGGACGGACGGACGGACGGACGGACATCGCTAAATCGACTCCGGCGGTGATCCTGATTCAGAATATATATACATGTCTATACCTAACTCGCTTCCTTTTGGTGGTTACAAACACCATACCAAAGTTAATATACCCTATACTTTAAGTGTAGGGTATAATAACCATTAGAAGTTCTTATGGACCATTGAAACTTTGAAGAAGACAATTATTATTACTATTATTTTAAAATTACATTGCATTAATATGTTCTGTTTTAATGTTGCAATTAACTATATTTGTGATATTTTTAGTTAAATTGTCACTATTGATGTATTTGATGAAATCGCGATTTATTGCGAAAGAAATTTGTAATGTTACGTTACTTGTCTTTAAATTATTTTGTAAATTAACATAATTTAATTCGACGCTGCAATTAAGATGACCGCAATTTGTACATCTTAGTTTTTGGTTTTTGCCATATTATCCTGTTTAGTGCAGTTTTTAATTTGGTGACTTTGTCTACATTCTGTAATAAACAAAAATTTTTACAACGTGTCTGAATATTTATAATAGCAACGCGTATTTTCATGATTATAAGTTTTACAATTAAAAATAATGTATATAATTGCGTTGGTTTTAATTCAAAGTTCATTTAATTTTATTATGTTTGTTTATGCAAACAATAAAAGTTTTGAATTCAAATATATTGGAGTTTTTATTTCCATTTGTTTCATTGCTTGAATGCAATTAATTTATAATTGAACCAATTCTTCTAATTCATTGTCCAATCCTTGTAGCATAAATTTATATGCAATTTCGCTGGAAATTTCGTGATCTTTCATTTATCATCATTATTTGCTACATTTTCATTGATAAGTGTTGAATATATTTCGTTATAAATGTTAGTACTTATTATTTTAATACCAATATCGCTGTTTTTTAAGAAATATTCTTTTGCATCGATATATTTGAGTTTATTAGTATTTACCCGTTGCTCGAAAATTGAGCAAATCGAAATTAAAATACAGCTACATAATGTACATCTTATCCGTTTTTGTAAGCCAAATGTTGTTGTCTGAGTTCGTATGTGCAAGCGAGGATTCTTTCTGTTTCATGAATAGATTTGGCGTTACAGCCGGGCTACCAATTTAGCAAACCGCAAATTGTTATTACCAAAACATTAAATTAAATAAGTACTTTAAAGAAAATTATAAAAAAAAAGTAAAGTACTGTAAAGAATTTTTAAATTATTTAAAACAAATCCTTAAAATTGGGCTACATATTATGCCAATAAATTTACAACTTTGGACTACATAAAATTTTACAACTTTGCGCAAAAATTTATTATTTTAAATTATTATAATATATAGGCATTTACATATTATTTCTTAACTTGAACTCATAAAGTTTGCATTTAATATATGTAATACCTATTTTAAAAATGTTTCAATTCTAAAACTCTCAAATTTGCAACCCATTTCCCAATTCAATTCTAAAACTCTCAAATTTGCATTTGGACGACGTAGCCAAAATTTATCTATTATTCAGTAAATACAGTAATACATATATGTACTTATTCTTTAACATTTTTAAAATTCACACTCGATCCAGATAAAAAAACATTTCTTTTACGATATTTACTAAAATGTAATAAATACATTTTCCAACATCTTTGATATTTTAAATTCCAATGCTCACAAATGAGAGAAGGCGTTGAATATTTTAATAAAAGTTCACCACTGGACTGGCACTGACCAAAATACAATATACAGGATACATAAGCAAAATCCTATAAACCAAAAAAAAAAATTCATCATTTACTTTTAATTTAAGGAACAAACATTTTTTACTGTCCCTTAAATTTTCATATTGTTATTGTTAATTGTTATGTGTCATGTCATGTCTGTTATCTGGTTGTACTTTGGAAGTCAGTACTTGGTTAGTTTGCTAAATTACTGTACCACTCTTTCAATGACAAAATAATATATAATATAGATATGAAGAATATGTATCATAAACCATACTCATTGGCCATGGCTATAAGTGCATAACTGCTTATGCACACATTGAAATTTGATTTTTTTAAAAGAAAATACATATTTTAATTTTTTAAATATAGGTATATGTACAATATTAATATACATTTCATTCTCTTAAATTATTCTTAAAATAAAATATTAATTAGTACTTATTTAAATTGTAAGTTCTAAATTCTACTCCCACTTTATTAATATTATTTCTGTACGTTAAAATGTTTGTTGTAGTTTTTAGTTTTTACAATATAGGTGCATACATATGTACGTATATGTATTTTTCTAATAACAGAACACAATTATTTTTTTTTAACTTAAAAATTTCTATTTAATAATTTGAATGTAAATAATATGCATGCATATATAAACAAACATATACATACATTCACTTTTCACATTTATTAAAAATGTTTCAAATTTACTGTTATTTTCATTAACTGTTTTATTTCATTGGAACAGGTGTTAATCCCTACGAGATATCTATAAAACAAGGCTAGTAACCCAACTGTGCAACGATGGCTGAGTAGAGTGAGCATTGAAGTTACACTGGGTTCGTTGATAAGACGAATAGCTCTGCTTTGCACATTATCTAAATAACCCAGGGCTGTTTGCGAGCCTGCAGTCGAAAATTGTGCATTATATTCTATTTTCAGCCGAATGTACGTTTTATAGATATTGAGAAGATCAGATGCAGAAAAGTTACTTTTGTAGCGATACAAAAACCCAAACATTTAGCTGCATCTTTATACCCAGCATGTTTAAATCTGTTGAATGATGCAAAACTTCTCCCTGAAATAGTAGGTTGGGAATAGCAGTGGCAATTTTTCGCGAGATCAGACAGCATTGTGTTTTTTTGGTGTTGAAATCAACTCTGTTGTCTTCACCCCATTTTTGATTTTTTGCTAAATTGTTATTTAGCTAGCTATTAGTGAAATTTTTTGCTGTTGTATTAATCTGGCGATTAATGTTACAACAGCTATGAAATTCATAAGAAGCTACAATGGTGCTGTCGTCGGCGAAACTATGGATCGGATTGGAGGTTAATGAAATTAGGTCATTGATAAATATTAAGAAGAGAGTGGGGAATAAAACTGATCGTTGAGGGACAACAGTATTTATTTTGAATTTGTCAGATGAATATTCCTTGGCCAATACACGAATCGTACGATTCGAAAGAAAATCTTCAATCCATTTTAGAAGACTACCTAGACCTAATGCTTTGCATTTTGCCAATAGAGCATCGTGCCAAACTCGATCGAAAGCCTTAGAAATATTAAGATCCACAACATCAAACTCACCAGAATGATGATGGCTGATACTTAGCTTCTCACAAAGGTAAATCATGAGATCATCTGTTGCACGACGGGCTCTGAACACGTATTGACGCTCATAAACCTTTATGATCCAGGTATTTTGCAAGTCGAGTAAAAAAATGCATTTGTGACTCGAAATTTTGATGAGCTGTATTTCCTAAACTACCACCCCAATTAAAAAGATTAAAATATATTATTGTTCTCCTCTATTCATTTTTTCTAATGATGCAAAAGCCATGTAAATCGGCCCAGTAGTTTTCTCTGAGAAGGGACACAAAAAACAATGCTGGCGTACTTATATAATGATGATGATCATGAATATGAATTTCTGTAGTTAAATTTAAGCATCCATTCTTAGGTGATAAACGAAGCTTTTTCCCTAAAGTAATGGATGAATTTTTGTTTCTTAATTAACTTAATGCAGCAAATCGATTTTCGTGCAAGCGTGAATAAAATGACTTTGAATGCCTTTTAATTTATTTTTGTTTGTTATTTTTATCATTGACAATTAATGTTTTATGATATATTTCAATAGAAATTAATTAATAATGTAAACATTTATACATAATTTAGAAGTTTGTATTTAAACAATTTACTTAAAACTGTGCAATGTAAAGAATTAAAGTCTAAAGAGTGAAAGAAAGAGATAGATTAATAACTATAAATTATAAAGAGAAATTAAATAATAAAATAGAAATGTACCAAAGAGAGGTGAGCATTTTCAGAAGTAGAAATAAGTTTCTTAA
The DNA here is from genome assembly GCA_947095535.1 of Poecilobothrus nobilitatus. Lineage (NCBI taxonomy): Eukaryota > Metazoa > Arthropoda > Insecta > Diptera > Dolichopodidae > Poecilobothrus > Poecilobothrus nobilitatus. Next base: position 901,918 of record CAMUPU010000002.1, on the reverse strand, counting down.
TTTTCTTTTGTTTTTTTAACATAATATAAGAATAAGTTTTAATTTCGTCGGAATATTCTATAGTTAGATAATATGTCTGTATTGTTTCACGCAGAAAGTTCTTTATTCTTTTGTGTTTTATTTTCAGATTTTTTTTTTATTTGATATATTTTATATATTTAAAAGCATATGAAGATTAACAAGGGTACTGTTATTTTGTTATTGTTTTTCTATGTAGAACTTTAGCTCTGATGATATAATTTTTCATTTTTTTATAAATAATGTTATGAAATCTAATAACAATTGTTATTTCTATCTCCAGTAGAAATAAGGCTTTGTTACTAAAAGTATCTATATATTATGTTTAATTGTATTTAGATTCAAGTCAACGTGTTGGAAAAGGAAATCAGGATATGTTAACAAAATTATTTATTTTTAATTTTCTTGCCTTCTTTTCTTTCTTTCTTGCTTTCTTTTATTATTTCTGTTACGTTTTTTTTTCGTTTTAAGGAAATTGATATCGATTGCAGAAAATCAAACATGTTTTAAATTATATAATGCTTAGGAAATTAATTTGTACGTTAATAAAAGGCGTTTAAAGGGAAGATTGTCAAAATTTTGTAATTTATTAATTTTTCTCTATATATCTAGCAATGCAAATGTATATATGTGAGTTTTTCAAAAAGTATATATTTTTAAGCATTATTTAGAACATAATAGACTATAGAGTTTTAAGAATATATATGTATATTGAATACCGAAGGATAAACAAAACACTTAAGATTTTTAATTATTTATTTTTAATTTTTACGGATTTTGATACTAGATTAGTTACCTAATTTTGAAAATTAGAGCATTTTAGAAAAATGTTCGCTTGTTAAGTCTAATAATAAATGATCTAATAAAAAATAATAAATGATTTTTTCTCTTCTATTTTCAGTCCATTTAAAAAATATCCTTCAATTTTTGATTTGAAATAATTTTAAAAATAATAGAAATAATAGCTTAGCACAAGAATTGTTTTATACCTTCCTTTGATTAAAAGCTATTAGGGATGAAAAATAGAAAATTTTAAATTTTTAGACAGCTCTAACTTAGGCACCTGTACAAAGTTTTTCATAGTAAAACGTATTTAAGCTTGAACATTATATATCACATTTTTACATGTGTAACCATGTGTGTATCCAATAAGAAAACTATAGTGTCTTTATTATTAACTTATTAATTTCTGTTGTTTAGTTTGTACATTTAAATTCACATAATTTTATATGAAGTGTATATTATATTTGATGATTCATTTAAAAAAAAGAAACGAATAACAAAAATTTTATATTACTTTTCTTTATTATAGCCGCAAAGTCACTTAGAAATTATTTGTTGTTTTAGTTTGTTAAAAATATCCGGTAGCAAAAAGAAATGGCAAATTGTTAGCATATAATAATTTTACAAATTTTTAAAAGAAAGGTTAGTAGTCCCATTGTTTACATTATTTACAAAAATTTTATTTATTTATTGTATTTTACCTTTTGTAAGAATTAAGTATTTTTTTCATTTGAAAGTTTTTAGCACATTTTCCAAAAAAACATTGAAAATTTAGCTTATTCTCTTATTTCCATTTGCACTCCATCTGTTTTCGAAACTTCTACCCCCATTAGAACAATTCATTTTTAACTATTGTTCTCTACCCTGTTTAAAAAAGAGCAATGAATTTTTAACCAATGGTCATTTCAAAAAACAAATGTTGTGGAATAACTATTGTTCGTGTAGGCACACTCATTACTTTGCTACAGCACATCAAAAGTAGAAAAATCCCTGTTTTGATATAAGTTTAGGTACGTATATGTATCTCATATTCAACTTAATATTTATACCTGTACGATAGTATCGGGTATAATAAAATTAATCCTCCGTTTGTAACACCTCGAAATAAGTAAGTTAGATATATCTTCAAAAGCTTGGGTTGGATAAGAATTAAATTCTGCGTTGACTAAGCTTTGTCCGTCCCTTTTCATTGGTCCGTCCATCACCACGATAACTCAAAAACTAAGAAAGCTAGAGTTTTACAATTAACACAAAATATTCTTGGATCAATTTGTAGGTTCCTATTTTCGGTTGAGATCCGACCAAAACTTCGAGTAGCTCTACAACAACTAACTTTTTCACCTCCACATTTTTCATACAAAATTTCTGAATAACTTAATCATATCTTATATGACTTTGTTTTGTTTTTTTTTGCTTTTTTTGTGGTTTTATATTTATCACTAATAAAATTGTTGAGGATGATGTGATGAGTAATAGGAGTAATAGAAAACAATTTAAGTAAATAAAAAATTTAACGGTTGCATAAAAAATTATATGATAGGTATATACGTATGTATATTATTAATACGTATTGTATTATGTATAGTGAGGTCATATATTATTATATTACTGTGTCATGGCATATATAAATTACATACACATACATAAATATAGCTGCTTATATGGTTGTGCAACAAGTTCGGGTAGCTGCCATAACAACTTTAACTCTCTTTTCAAATGAAAATAACTCCGAGTCTATTGAAGCTAGATATCTGAAGTTTTGTGAAAATATGTTAAATTGCATTCTAAGAACTTCTGTAAAATTTGGTTGGGCTACAGCAGTAGGTTCAGGCTTCTTGCACCTCTTGGAACTTTATGAAGCTTTATGATCAAATTTTAGGGCAATAACTTTTGTAAAATTTAGTAGTTCCGGTGCAATAGATTCGGGTACCTGTGATACAACTCCACAATCTTCACAAATATCTGAAATTTTTTAAAAGATTATCAAGTTTTATAGAAACAGGATACATTATGTTCATACTGGTATCCCAGAGTTAACACAGTCTTCTCTACCTTAGTCATTGTTAACCTACAGTATAAATTTCATCAAGATAGCATCATTATGTTTTGAGTTATCGTGCGTACGAACGGACGAACGGACATCGCTAAATCGACTCAGGAGATGATTCAGATTCAGAATATATGTACATTTCTATACCTAACTCGCTTCCTTTTGGTGGTTACAAACACCATACCAAAGTTAATATACCCTATACTTAATGTGTAGGGTATAAAAAATGGTTAAAGAAATTTGTTAGAAAAATTGACAAAAATCAAGTCAAATTTTCGTCAATTTTAAGGTAACCCTATATTATTAAGAAAAGGTGCTAATAGAAAGAAAAGTATAATGTTGGAGCTTTAATGTTTGGAGTGTTCAAGTTTCAGGTGTTTTAAAATAGGGAATTTTCATTTTTTGACTAAGTCCCCACAAAATTTCAAGTTTCGTATAACGGAAATTACAACACCGTATGGCTCAAGTATATATTTATTGTATATATATTTGTAAAGCTCATAAAAGCAGAATATATACATAATGGAACTTGTGTAACAATTATTTAAATATAGAGTTTTTCGAACTTTGAAGCTACGTCACAGATGGAGCTACTGAAAAAAGTTGTTTCATAAAATTAATTTTTTTAGGATACCTATGTGCATTTAAAATTGAATGGCTCTACTTCAAATGATGTAGAACTTTTGAAAAATTTGTATGAAAAATTTGGAGACCAAACAGTTAGTTGTTCGAGAGCTACCCGAAAGTTTAGTTGGATCTTAACCAATAAAATTAGGGAACCTATAAATTGATCCAAAATTATTTTGAAATAATTTCAGTAGTCTAGTTTTCTTAGTTTTTGAGTTATCGTGTTGACGGTTGGACGGACTGATAAAGCTTAATCGACTCAGAATTTGATTCTGTTCCGATCCATACCTTTCAAGGTATATATAGCTTGATTATTTTGACGTGTTACAAACGGAGGAGTAATTTTGTTATACCCGATACTTATGGTACGGATATATAAAAATTAATGAATGAAATATTTAAAAAAACAAGTAAATGTAACAGTAAGTCATGCAACCGACTTATTAATACCCTACACCTGAATAATTCGAATTAAATTAAAAATCCATAAGTTTTTTGGGCAGCTGCTTGAACTTCTTCCCTTTTTTGTCTTATTCAACTCGAATTTCAGGAACGTAAAAGAGGCATCCTCTTGGGATATGCTTGACACCTTTGTAAAGAATTTTAAGTTTCTATCTTTATTAATTTCGAAGATTGTTAGTCCTTGGGAGGTGTGTGTCAGATACCCGAATTGAAACTCCAATTCATCGAATCCATCTCAGGAACATAAAGAAAACATGCCAGAACACCATTGTACTAAATTTAAAGGTTCTACTTTTGTTGGTTTTGGAGATATGCTCGTTGCTCTTGTGCTCGTCCGGAAGTTTCCAAAATACGAACCCATGGTTCAAATTCTTTCAAATGTCATTTTCCAATTTTACAGAAAAGGAAATATAACACAACACCTTTGTACTAAAAATAAAAGTTCTATCTTTGTTGGTTGTGAAGATATACTCGTTTGCTCTGGGGTTCGTCCAGAAGCTTCCAAGATTTGAACCCATGAACCAAATCCTCACAAATTTCAGAAACATAAATCAAACATGAAGGAACACCATTCTGCCTAATTTAAAGGTTATATCTTTGTTGCTTTTGGAGATAATATCATTTGCTCTGAGGCTCGTTCGGAAGCTTCCAAAATCCGAACCCATGGACCAAATCCTCTGAAATTTCAGAGACATAAATCGACGAAGGAACATCATTGTACAAAATTTAAAGGTTCTATCTTTGATGATTTTGGAGATAATCTCGTTTGCTCCGGAATCAATCTGAAGCTTCCAGAATCCGAACCCATGGACCGATTTTGTCCAGATTCGAACTTAGCCTTCGTTTCGTAATTAGTAACCTACTATATAAATTTCATCAAGATAGCTTTATTAGTTTTTGAGGTATCGTGCGAACGGACGGACGGACATCGTTACATCGACTCAGGAGGTGATCCTGATTCAGAATATATGTACATGTCCATATCTAACTCGCTTCCTTTTGATAGTTACAAACACCATACCAAAGTTAATATACCCTATGCTTTAGGTGTAGTGTATAAAAACTGCGATGTATACGATGATATGTACATAATAATATGTATATTATAATAATATATAGTATAATGCATTCCACATAATACGTATTAATATTATATAAGAATTTGCAACATTGTAATAAGTATAGAGTTTTGTTTGGATAGGTGATATGCTCGAATTTACGCTTGGAGAGATAAACTTTGTGCTTATTTTTTTTATTTTTGATAAATATAAAGTAATATATTTAATGAACTTATTTGCAGAGATATTTTCTTAAATATATAAATTTATATTTAAATATGTTTGTCATATAACAAATTTTATTGTATGAACCAGTATATACCAGATTATTTTCAATTGCAAAAGTTAGTAAATTCAAAATTTTCTATTATAAGCAAATGCATGTGATAAAAATATTGAGATATTGAAAGAAAATTTGAAAATAATTAGTATACTTACAGAATTTTTGACCTTAAACTTCATTATCTTTTGTAATATTTCAGATGCCTAGCCTAGCTTCAATAGACATTGAATTACTTTCATTTAAAAGGAAAAGATGTACCTCTTGCTACCTATAAAAGCTACCCTAACCTGTTGCACCAGCACAACCAAATTATAAAGAGTTTATTGCAATTATTATTATTAATTATCATTTTAAGGTAATTTCGTCAATTTTAAGATAACCCTTATATTATTAAGAAAAGTTGCTAACCGAAATAAAAGTATAATGTTGGAGCTTTAATTTTTTTGTATTACTTCAAAAAAATTTACGATATATAATAATATACATATGATTTCATTATATGCATATTAAAACATATTTGATATTTTGTAGTAAGATTAGTATAAATTAATATACTTTTGCTGCTTAGTATTAAATGATAATAGCATATTTGGAAAAGTTTTGGGTTGATAATCGATAGGTGGAAGGTTAGAATGTGTTTTTGAAAAATGTGTAAAATACATATGTGACTCTATGTGCTAACCATAGTTCTAGAAATTATAAAATTCACCCAAATTATTTTAAAAAACTAAACAATTAAAAATTATTTTTTGAAATAGTGTATTGATAGTGTATTGAAAACTTATTTATTAGCAATGGCATTTTTATTTGTAAATTTTTTTAGTGGGATAAGATTATAAGTTTTTGTTATTTTTTGTTGTTTAGGCTTGGAAGTGGACAAAAAAACTTACCATGATTTTTTCTTATTTTAGTTAGTTTTTTCTGAAGAGATATGGGAACCGTTTTATTAAAGCTATCAAATGAAAGTCTAAATTCTGCGAAGTCAGTAGGTAGGCCTTCTTGTTGAAGTGAAACCTTAATATAAGTGTTAGTTTTATCGTTTATGCAAACATGTACAGGCTTTTTATGGAGATATGCCAGAAAAAGTCTGACGTTATCGAAAATATTCCGATCTCTTAGACGAACAAGCAAATATCTGCCATCATTAGAAGCTATAAGGCTTCTTTTGTTAGTTTAAGAATAGGTGGAATTACTGGATCAAGAAAAGATGCAGATTTGGGTACAGAGCTAATATACAAAGAGCTATTTGTATTGGCTTTGTAAGGCGTATTTGTATTTACAAGACAAGTGGTTGGTTTAGTTGGAACAGTTGAATTTGACAAGTATGATGTAATTGCATTAGTTGTAACAGATGAATTGAACTGCGCAATGCAATAAAACAACCAAATTTTTTCATCTTACCAAACAGGAATTTAGGTGTCAAGTTCTTGCAGTTAAATATTTTAGTATCAAAGCTGCTTTTAACGAAAGTTGATAACCATTTAGTATTTGCTGATGATGGCAGTGATGCCGAAATATATATAGGCTTTGTAATAAATAAATAAATAAAAAGCCCAAAAATAAAATAAATAAAATATTTTAACAATTATAAAATAAAACATTAATAAAATAATTTTGTGAACAAAAATTATAAATAAAAAACAATTTTTTACTCAATAAATGTAATAAAGATATTCCACAAACTTACGGTTAAAAAAATTCAAGGATAGTTTATAATTACTTAATAAAAAGTTATTATTTAATTTAATTTTATTAATTTTTCTTTTTAATATATTGAAATTTGAATATTCTTAGCCCACTTATTAAGCGGATCAAAACAAAAAAAAAAAATTGGCACTGGCACACTTATTTGTTATATAATATGTAAATGTCTTCTTAAAATTATTATAAGCTTTAAATTATAAAATTGCTTATCAAACAGTTTTTTTTTATTAAGTTTATATAAAAAAAACGAGCGATAATCGAAAACACGTCAAGACAATACTAACGATAGAGTAAGAATGAACATACCAAAGGGTTCGTACGGTTATCTAAAAGTTCATAAAAGCAACTGTATTCTTCCTCCTGACTATTCTTTGGCTTTATGCATGTACTTTAACTTATGCATGTATAAAGAAAAAAAATTTAAAAATTAATAAAAATCATCAATTATCGCAATTATATGGATTGAAATTTGAAAATAATGATGAATGAGATTGATCTGGTATTAATAATCAATATGTATCTAAGTGCGTACTTATGTAAGACCAGTGTCTCTTTACAATTCAAATATGTTAATGTTTTGGTTTTGTGCTTTTCTATTAAATTGTTGTATTTATGTTTGAATTTTTGTATATTATTTGAAGCGATAGAAATTTTTCTAATTGTATTCTTTTTTTAATTCAATTTCTTCTAATATACTTTAATTTGAGGAGAGCAATTCTTACAATCAAAATTAAATTTGAATAATTTTTCATTTTCAAATATTTTGTATGTCAATTTTATGCAGGGTTATAATTCGTACAATCGTGGTAATATTTGTACGGTTTCCTCGATGTACAATCTTGAACAAGGATTGTTCGCCAAATATACGGTTTTCAGATTTTAAATTTTTTTCTTATTTTCAATCTTAAACAATGGTAATATTGTTGCAGACAACGTGCCCTATAAAGAAATGTTCAGCTCAATATTGCTTCAAACTTTGTTTGTGCATTTTACAAATGTTTTACGGACACCTATTCCGTTTTCTCCACGTATCTTCAAAACGTTTATTTCAAACTTGATAGATAGTCCTCATTTACAATACCAAATAACATACATATCATGCACACCAACTACAGGCTCTTTTTACAATTTAATTTAGCGCTATTATTTCTGTTTTAGCGCTATTTTAAAAATAATTTGAGTTACTGTTTTGACGAATTTGGTTTTGCTTTTAGATTTTTTACGGGTTGTACTTTTTCCATAAATTCTATTTTTCTAGACCGCAACTGTCGATCATATGAATTGGGATTCAACATAGAATTTCACAACACATTATATAATGTCTTCAATCAAGACTCTACCATAAAGCACAGCAAATCAAATCATCGCATAACTTTAAGTACCTATGGATTTTTCTTAGGAAAAGTCCAAGATTTTTAGAATTGAAAATGAGAACGATATTGCTTATATTTATAATTTTATTAATAACCAACATTAATTTACTAACCATGTATAATTTTCAATATTTAGGTAGCAACAACAATAATTTTTGTTTTATTATATTAATACTAACCTCATAATCACATATCAATTTTTTCAATTTATTATTTTTATAATTACCTACAATTGATTTTTCAACAATTACACCACTAATTATTTTTTTTTTGAAACCTTTACCAAACTTTATATACTAATAAGCATAAAACTAACCAAAACTAACCAAATATTAATTTCATTGTTAACTATTTTGAAAGCTAGGATATATAATTCGTAATTACTAATATTCATAAGGCTAATATATTGAGTAGAGTATAGTAAGTTTAAAGGATATTGATTTGGATATCTATGGGTTATTTTGATACATTTTTTGTTACGGACGTCAAGATTATAGATTTGAGGAGCTCTGCTCCAAATTGGATTTAGATAAGTGATGTATGACTTTATAAATGATGAATATAATATATCATGAATAATGCTTTGTTTGAAAGAAAATTTCTAAATTTTTCCATGTTCTAAATAAACATCTGTCAGACCATCAATTACTGCTAATAAGTTTCAACAAAAAGCCTACTCAAAATCCTCAAAACAATTTTAAAACTCTTTTAAAATACGATAGAATAGCTAATCATTGAATTTGGTCAAGGCTTGATTCCTATACTAATTTTGACGAAATAATTGCATCCTTCAGCACCATAATACTCGATAACACACAGAGGATCTCTTTGCGTAAGAAAAATAAGTTTTGTTGGATGACTGATATCATCTTACATAAAATCAAAATTCGAGATACGTATTTCAAATACAAAAAGAAATATTCATACAATTTACACAGATCGGAATTATATAACAAATTTAAAAACGAAGTAAAATACTTAATTACCCAAGCGAAAAAGAAATGTTATTCTGACGAAATTGCTCGTAATCAAAGTGAGAGTAAACTCATATGGAAACTGTATAAAAAACAAGTAAATGTAAGAGTAAGTCGATGCAACCGACTTATTGATACCCTACACCTGAATAATTCGAATTAAATTAAAAATCCATAAGTGTTTTTGGCAGCTGCTTGAACTTCTTCCCTTTTCTGTCTTATTCAACTCGAATTTCAAGAACGTAAAAGAGGCATCCGCTTGGGATATGCTTGACACCCTTGTATAAAATTTTAAGTTTCTATCTTAATTATTTTCGAAGATTGGTAGTCCTTGGGAGGTTTGTGTCAGCTACCCGAATTGCCACGCCAATTCATCGAATCCATCTCAGGAACATAAAGAAAACTTGCCAGAACACCATTCTATTAAATTTAAAGGTTCTCCTTTTGTTGGTTTTGGAGATATGCTCGTTGCTCTTGTGCTCCTCCGGAAGTTTCCAAAATACGAACCTATGGTTCAAATTCTTTCAAATGTCAGTTTCCAATTTTACAGAAAAGGAAACATAACAGAACACCTTTGTACTAAAAATAAAAGTTCTATCTTTGTTGGTTGTGGAGATATACTCGTTTGCTCTGGGGCTCGTCCGGAAGCTTCCAAGATTTGAACCCATGGACCAAATCCTCACAAATTTCAGAAACATAAATCAAACATGAAGGAACACCATTCTGCCTAATTTAAAGGTTATATCTTTGTTGCATTTGGAGATAATATCATTTGCTCTGAGGCTCGTTCGGAAGCTTTCAAAATCCGAACCCAAGGACCAAATCCTCTCAAATTTCAGAGGCATAAATCAAACACGAAAGAACACCATTGTACCAAATTCAAAGGTTCTACCTTTGTTCGTATTGGATATAATCTCATTTGCTCTGCGGCTCGTTCGGAAGCTTCCAAAATTCGAATCCACGGTTCAAATTCTTTCAAATTTAAACCCATGGCCAAATCCTCTCAAATTTCAGAGACCTAAATCAAACATGAAAAAACACCATTCGGCCAAATTTAAAGGTTATATATTTGTTGTTTTTGGAGATAATCTCATTTGCTCTGGGGCTCGTTCGGAAGCTTCCAAAATCCAAACCCATGGACCACATCCTCTTAAATTTTAGAGACATAAATCAAACTGGAAGAAACATCATTATAAAAAATTTAAAGGTTCTATCTTTATTGGTTTTGGAGATAATCTCGTTTGCTCTGGGGCTCGTTCGGAAGCTTCTAAAACCCGAACCCATGGACCAAATCTTCTCACATTTCAGAGACTTAAATAAAACATGAAAGAACACCACCCTGCCAAATTTAAAAGTTATATCTTTGTTGGTTTTGGAGATAATCTCATTTGCTCTGGTGCTCGTTCGGAAGCTTCCAAAACCCAAACCCATGGACCAAATCCTCTTAAATTTCAGAGACATAAATCGAACGGGAAGAAACATCATTGTACAAAATTTGAAGGTTCTGTCTTTGTTGCTTTTGGAGATAATCTCGTTTGCTCCGGAATCATTCGGAAGCTTCCAGAATCCGAACCCATGGACGGATTTTGTCCAGATTCGAACTTAGCCTTTCTTTCGTAATTAGTAACCTACTATATAAATTTCAAGATAGCATCATTATTTTTGAGTTATCGTGCGTACGGACGGACGGACGGACGGACGGACATCGCTAAATCGACTCCGGCGGTGATCCTGATTCAGAATATAGATACATGTCTATACCTAACTCGCTTCCTTTTGGTGGTTACAAACACCATACCAAAGTTAATATACCCTATACTTTAGGTGTAGGGTATAAAAAATCTTCAATAAAGGGGTGTTATTCTAAATCCAAAATAAAAACTACCTGGAATGATTACAAACTAATTAGTAATGATTAAGAAATCGTGGAAATTGTAAATAATTATTTTATCGATGTGATAAAAGAACTTAGTATAAACAACTCTCCATTTGATCTAAATTTTTTCAGTACAATATGTTCGAAAATTTTAATTTCTACCCCACCAATGCAAAGGAAGTTAAAGAAACTATAACAACACGATTTGACCATATCTCTACTAAATTTATAAAAAAATTCCAATTGCAATTTACTCCAATCTTAGTAAAGTTAATTAATATTGCTTTTCAAACTTCAATTTTCCCAAATTCTCTTAAAATAGCAATTGTAACACCAATCTACATACTGAACTGGAAATACTGAACTTTGTTCTAATTATCGCCCTATCTTGGTTTTACCAGCTGTTTCGAAAATTTTTGAGTTAGTTATCAAGAATTGATTACATCATTTTCTCTACCACAACCCTATTCTTAGTAAGGAACAATATGGATTCGTAAAAATTTCTAATACAAATGTGGCTTGTATTAACTTAATTGATTTTATTACTAGAGAAATCGATTCGAGTAAATTTGTGTCTTGCGTATTCCTTGATTTGCAAAAAGCGTTCGATTGTGTAGATCATGATATTCTACTCATCAAATCTCTCTAATAGACAACAATTTCTTCGCATCAACTCTTTTCAAAGTCAGCCAAGGACAATAGGAAAAGAGTTCCACAGAGTTCTATTTTAGGTCCTGACCTCTTTCAAATATACAAGTACATTAATAATATATGTCAGGGAACATTTCAGCTTTCCGCGGATGAAGCTGAACTGAAATATGCTGAAAAAAACCCAGTTGACTTGGCAAATGCAATAAACTGAGATCTAGAAGTTATCAATATATGGCTGGATAAACATCGTCTACTATTAAATGCAAAAAAAAACGCCAAAATAATTGTATTTAATAATAAAACAGATCACAGTTTTAATATTCAATATAAAAACTACCCAATTGAAATTGCCTGGGTCTTGTAGTTGATAATAGATTAAGATGGTGTAAGCACATTGACCATGTTATAAAAAAAATTTGTGCAATTGTTTTCATTTTAAAAAGGATGCGAAACTTCTTCTCCGATAACGCATTGTCAGCATCTATTCATCGTATATACTTTCTTACTTAACTTATTTGAACCCTGTGTGGAGCAGTGAGTCAATTTTCATGATAAATAAATTAAATATTTTAAATAAAAAGGCAATCAAAACTATAAAGAGATACCCCACGTTTCATCCAACAAATTTACTATATTCGGAAAAATTGTTTTAATCATATATGTGGTTTTAATCATATATGTAATCGGGAAACCCTTTTGTTAATTTTCAAAATTATCAATATCACATTAAAACACAATTTCAACTTAGATAGTTGATATACACAATCGCAATACTAGAAACAAATCAAATTACTCTTTAAAATTGCTTAAAACGGGTAAACAAAAGGACAATTGTCTATACAACTGTTTAAAGGCGTACAATAATCTTTTAAACGAAATGAAAGCCATAACCAATCTCCTTATCATCGAAAAAGAAGTAAAAATTGTTAAGGTAATTCGCATAATTTAAACTAATTAAATTAAATTCAATATAAATTAAAACTTAACTATGCCATTGGAATTTATTTTTGTAGTCAAATACACTTTGTGTATAAGATTATATTATAGTAAATCTTAAAATCTAAAATTTGTAGTCTAAATTAGTATCCTAATCTCTAATGTTACTCAGTTGTAATTAGTTCTAATCCCGAATGTTAATTAGTTTTAATAATTTGAAAATTATAATGTAGCCAATATCGCAAATAAAATTAGAACTAGAATAAATTTCAAAAAATTAATATTAAAAATAAATTTAATGTCAAATAAAAATATATTTCAAGATTTTAATAAAATTAATTTTAAATAAGAATCAATAAGAATCTAATAATAATAAATTAATATATTGTTTAATCTATACGGCCACAGAGTTCATGCTAAGGTCTTTAAAATTTTATTATAATCATTATATGTATATACTTAATTAATTCATTGTAAATTTCATATTGATAATAAAGAAAAAAAATTGTGCTTTTAATTTATATACAGAACATAATTTATAAGATTAAATAAGACAAAGCTTGCAATCATTGCAAGGTTTGAGGCAGCTAAAGTAAATATGTACAATTTTTATATTTATTTAAAAATAATGAAAAGTTAAAATAATTATAAGTACTATATGCAGAGGGTTAAAAGTACAAATTATGTATATAAATATTCTGTAAAAGGTGTATTCCTATGATTTTGTAACGAATTATAAAATCCCTCCTATCAGAATACTACTTTAAATATTTTAATATTGAGTATATAATATGTTTAAAAAAAATTAGTAAGTACATATTCTAGAGTTGGTTATAAAACAAGGGTATTCCCTTTTTCCAGAATATTTATGTATATACGAAATTTTTAATTAGGTGGTGATTTTAGAGTTAGTTACAAAATTAAGGTAGGTATTACGCCTTTTATAAATAAAATATTTATATATTAGATATAATATTATGTATATGCGAGATTCAGAATTTAGATGGTACAAAATCAAAAAGATAAATTGTGGAGAAATATCAGTAATTGAATTCTCAACATTTATAAAAAATTGCAATAACATCTTAAATTTTTTTGCATTTTTTTAGATGTCATTTCATTTTTTACTTTTAGTTCTTATTTCATTAGACGCTTTTTCGCAGAGCCCTTTAAAATTAATGATATTTCGCCCAAAATTATAATATCATCACTAATATGCATTGAAAATATTATGATGAATGATATTGATAATTGATATCGGTACGGGGGTTTTGTTTGGTTTTGTTTTTCTTATTAAATTGTTTATATTTATGTATGTATGACTGTTTGTGTATTATTAATATTAGAAAATTTTTCTATTAAGTGTTCTATGCTATTGAAAAATTCTTATTTCTGAATGCAATTTATGAAACTCATATAGATTTGAGTACAGCAGTTTCCAACCAAAATTAAATTGTAATCAATTTTATTTAAAAAAAAAAAAAAAAATTCATTAATTTTTAAATACATACTAGAAAATCCCCTGTGCAATTGCACAATTTCTACAGATTCAAAATCATTTACGTTATCATACTGACTCCCTTACTACCTGTATTAAGGGAGGGATTATTACATGTATTTTTTTAGCTTAGGTATATTAAGTACCTAACTAAAATAACTTATGGATTTTTAATTTAATTTGAATTTTTTTGGTGTAGGGTATAAATAAGTCGGTTGCATCGACTTACTGTTACTTTTACTTGTTTTTTTTTGCTTGAAAAAATTTGCTGAATTTATTTTATTTAAATGTACTTATGGAAATGTAATGTATGGAAGAGGTCTTTGGTATATTTAATAAAAGATTCATGTCTCTGATAATGAAATTTCATACATTTTCGGGGGCTTTTTTTTGTGACGGTCGTTTTCGGCAGCTTTTTAATTTAATGGTCTAATAATAAATTAGTACAAAATTATGAACCTATTGTGAGAGAAGACTTCTAAATTGATATTTTCTATGTTATTTTTTCTTTTTTTTTAAGAAAAATATCCATTTCTATAATATTTAGTAAGTTTCTGATTTCTGTTATGAAATATAATTAGCTAAGTCTGCCGAATTTTATATTAATAAAAAAATTCGAATATTTTATGTTATATCAAAAATACCGCTTAAAAAATCAAAATTCCAACCTAAATAAACAAAACTACTTTAAAGTGTGCTGCGAAGCTTTTACCAGCTTTTATAATAGTGAAAACAAAATCAAGAATAAAATCGGCCTATTATTTGTTTCTTATAAATATAAGGCCTACTATAAACTTTGCTCTTTTCGCTTTCAAGTCTTTTAATTTTATTAAGAATATTTTTATTTTTTTCAAAACAAAGAGTCATTTGAAAACTGCCAACAGGAGATTAATAATTTATTTTTAATTTACCGCTGCGACCAGTTCATAATGACTCTGATAAGACTTTTAGTCGAAGATTTGTGTCTCTGATAATAAAATTTTAAATTATTAAATAAATATACAAAAATATCATCATTGCCAGTTTAGTTTATATTCAGTATGAGTGGTTTATTATAGATCTGGCCAACATTTTGTGTCTATAATATTGTGTATATTATCAGAAATTCATTCATTAATTCCTGGTATTATATTATCTGATCTGATTAATAAATCTTATTTTTTTCCATGGCTAACAATATTATTAATGGTCTAATAATAAATTAGTACAAAATTATGAATCTTTTGTGAGAGAAGGCTTCTAAAATGATATTTTCTATGTTAGTTTTTTTTTTTTTTTTTAAGAAAAATATCCATTTTTATAATATTTGGTAAGTTCCAGACTTCTGGCTCTAATAGCTCTTAAACAGGGAGTGATATAAAAAAATTTTCTGAGAAAACTTATACTAATTATAAAAGTTATTTCATGACTCAAAATTGCAAGTTCCTATCTAAAAGCTTTCCAGAGTTATTTTTATTTATTTATTTATTTATTAGTTTAGAAAAAAAACTTTAATATAAAAGAAAACATAATTACTATACTAATTTAGTATTTGTTAAATATTATAATAATATTATCTTTTAATATACTTTTAATATAAAAGAAAGCATAATTACAATATTAATTTAAAATTTGTTAAATATTATAATTTCTAAAATTTTTTAAAAATTTGCTTAATGAATTCAGGTATTGCTATTATAAATCTGCCAATGTTTGATTCCACTTTGATTGAATTTATTAGCTGGTTAAAAATTTGCATACTTCTATAGATTAAGGAGTTTTGTGCTGAGCTTTTAATAAATTTTTGCAGTGAAAAAGCATTTGCATGTCTTAAACTATGCGGCTGAACATCACTGACGTACTGGAAGTTTCCAACCAAATATAGAGGAAAGAGATTATATTTTATTTTAAACACATGATATGTCTATGATATTTTTCCACTCAAACGTTATCCAATTTAAAGCAGTCTCCAAAGAGAAACCTTTGCGAAAACTAGACTATTCTTGTACTAGAATATTATTCTATTGGGTAAAGTTTCTAGTTGATCACTTATAATTTTTTTCAATATTTTTTTATACAATGGTAACATCTTTATTGGGCGTAGATCCTCACCCTTATTTGATTTCTTTAATTTTGGAACAGGTATAATAACCGACTCTTTCCAACTTTCTGGGAATGCTCCAGTGTCTATTGATAATTTGATAATTTTCTATTTATAACTTGCAATAAGGCGGGACCATTTCAAAACAACTTCATATAAGTTTCTAAGTTGTTATAATTTTTTTTTATCCATACTTTTTATAATATCTTTTAGTAATGATAAAATTTTTATTCTCGTTTTCCAAAAATTCTCGTTTTCTAAAATTCTCGTTTTCCAAAAATTCTTTTAATTTTTTTCCGAATCACAACTGCTGTACACTTCGTTTTCATTTTTTTGTGATTCACATTCACTATCGATCTCTTCAGATTTTATCATAAATTCAGTCACACTGTTTCTATTTTTTCGAAGAATTTTACGTCTCCTCTTTTGATAATTCTCTTTGAATTTCTTTCCCATAAACGATATGCTTTTGCTTCATGGGAATATCCAACTAAAATATACCTTTACAACTCCTTTTACTATCCTCCTAAATACTCCTTTAGGGTCAAGTTTAGACCTTCTTGGCCTTTTCTCTAAAGCGACAACCTTAGCTCCAAATGATTTAAAAAATGAAATATTTCCTTTTCATTTATACCATATTTCATAGGGTGTTGTGTTATAGTAAGTCGTTGTAAACTTTACAACAGTTGTAAAAGCAGTTGTTTTTTGTTAGGTTGTTCTGAAAAGTGAAAGGTAGAAATTTGATTTATTTCGGGTATTGTGATCGTGTATGTCTAAATTTCTATTTAATATGAAACTGTGTTTTAATTGCTTATGAATAATTTTAAAAGCAGTTTTTAGAAACTCGAAAGAAATAATATTTTTTAAACCTTGATATTTATTTGGGTATAAACTATCTGTAGGGTGGAGACTAGGTAACCCTAGGGCAAACTTAACGCATTTCATATGCATCGTATCTAATCTGTTTAAATGAATTTGCGAAGCTCTACTCCAAATAGGCGTAAGATAGCTAATGTGGGATTTAATATAAGAAGAGTAAATTATGAAAATAGTTTAATCGGATTAAAAGTTACGTAGTCTACGCAAAAGAAATATATACGGCGTTATTTTTTTAATTACTTTATCTATGTAACAGCTTCAATTAGATTTGCTGTCGATTATTAATTAGCCGTAGATAGTTGAAGTTTTGAACAATTTCTAAATTTTCATTACTATATTTGAAAGAGTTTTCAAAGTTAAATGCTTTATTTTCAAACATAAGGATTTTAGTTTTTTTATACCCGTATGAACTATGTTCATTATACCCGTATGAACTATGTTCAAGGGTATAATAAATTTGCCATTACGTTTGTGACACCTTAAAGGAGTCGAGCTAGATATAGTGTCAAAGGTATGGATCGGCTCAGAATCGAATTCTGAGTCGATTAAGCCATGTACGTCCGTCCGTCCGTCCGCACGATAACTCAAAAAATAAAGGAGCTAGGGGGCTGAAATTTTTTTTACGTCACTTTTGCAAAATTGTTAGTTTTGCTATTTAAATCCAACATTTTCGGTCGGCGGGTTCGAGTAGCTACCATACAACTTCTATCTTTATATAGAAATAACTCAGTATCTATTCAAGCTAGGTTTCTGAAATTTTGCAAATGATGATCAAGTTTTATGGCAACAACTTCTGTAAAATTTGGTTGTGCTGGTGCAGCGGGTTCGGGTAGCTGCCATACAACTTCTCCGTTTAAATGAGAATAACTCAGTGCTTATTGAAGCTGGGAATCTGAAATTTAGTAAAGAGGTGTCGAGTTACATGCCAACAACTTTTGTAAAATTTGGTTGGTCTAGAGCAGCCGGGTTAAGACTTCTTGTACCTCTTGGAACCTAATGAAGCTAGGCGTCTGAAATTTTGCAAATGATGATCAAGTTTTATAACTCATAACTCAAAAAATAGAGGAGCTAGGAGGCTGAAAATTTTTTTACGTTACTTTTGTAAAATTATTAGTTTTGCTATTTAACTCCAGCATTTTCGGCCGCCGGGTTCGAGTAGCTGCCATACAACGTCTTTCTTTAAATGGAAATAACCCAGTGTCTGTTCAATCTAGGTATCTGCAATTTTGCGAATGATGATCAAGTTTTATGGCAACAACTTCTGCAAAATTTGGTTGTGGTGGTGCGACGGGTTCGGGTAGCTGCCATACAACTTCTCTTTTTAAATGAAAATAACTCAGTGTCCGTCCGCACGATAACTCAAAAAATAAAGGAGTTAGGAGGCTGAAATTTTTTTTTACGTCACTTTTACAAAATTGTTACTTTTGCTATTTAACTCCAGCATTTTCGGCCGCCGGGTTCGAGTAGCTGCCATACAACTTCTTTCTTTAAATGGAAATAACCCAGTGTCTATTCAATCTAGGTATCTGAAATTTTGCAAATGATGATCGAGTTTTATGGCAACAACTTCTGTAAAATTTTGTTGTGATGATATGACAGGTTCGGATAGTTGCCATACAACTTCTCTTTTTAAATGAAAATAACTCAGTGTCTATTGAAGCTAGCTATCTGAAATTTAGTGAAAAAGTGTCGAGTTGCATACCAAAAACTTTTGTAAAATTTGAATGGTCTAAAGCAGCCGGTTCAGGCTTTTTGCATTTCTTGGAACTTAATGAAGCTAGGAGCAATAGATTCGGGTAGCTATCATACAACTCCCCAATTTACATAAATATATCTCTGTAGTTCGGTACTAAAACTCTGAATGTTTTTAAAAGATGATCAAGTTTTATAGAAACAGGATATATACGTTCATACGGGTATCCCAGAGTTGACACAGTCTACTCTACTGCACTCTTCCTCGTTTAAGTTTAAAATAAGCCGATTTTTGTTAACCACTCCTCGATTAATTAAAGGTCGTCTTTGATATAAATACGAATAATTCCCTCTGAGTTAGCAGCATAATTGAACACAGCATCATCTGCAAATAACTGAAGGTTGCCTTTTAAGTTAAGATGAGAAATATTATCAATATATAATTTGAATAGCATGGGCCCTAAAATTGAGCCTTGTTGCCTTGTTGTTATCAATTTTTCTTTACTAAAGCAATTATTTATTTTAACTATTTCTTTACGGTTGTCAAGATAAGATTTAAAACAATTTATATAATTAGAGCTAAAGTTAAGTTTTGACAGTTTCAAGAGTAAAATATCGTGGTCCACACAATCGAACGCTTTTTTAATATCAAGAAACACACAACTAAGGAATTTTCCAGCATTGGTGTTCCTGGAAATGAAATCATTTAAGTAAAGACAAGCAGTTGCAGTATTTGATGTTTCCTCGAACCCAAATTGATTCTCACTTAGTATAGGATTATTACAAATAAAGTAATCCAATCTACTTTTAATAATTTTTTCAAAGATTTTGGAAATAACTGGTAGGACGGAAATCGGTCTGTAATTAGAACAGTCAGTAGCTAACCCGTTTTAAAATATTGGTGTTACAATATTGCTGTCTTTAGACTGTGAGGGTACTTATATGATTGAAAAGAGTTATTAATATATTTAACTAGAATAGGTTTTAATCGTTCAGCAAACTTTTTTATGAATTTGGTGGAAATATTATCGTAGCCTGTTGTAGCTGCTGAGTTTAGTGATTGAATAATTTTCAAGACTTCCCCTTATTGGTTGGAGATAAGCCAAAATTATTATAAATATTTCTTGTATAAATTGATTAATGTAATTTAGATCAATATTGCTTATTGGAATATTTATTTCATTAGTTATATTCGCGAAGTAATAATTAAAAGCAGCAGCAATATCCTCTTCATTTTCAATGAAATACATTAATTGTTTGATTCGATTTTGGACGCTTAGAATTGAAAATAATTTGTTTATAGCAAAGCAATCCCATAATTTTTTACTATTATTTGCACTATTTGAGATATAGTTAGAATAATATTTTTTTTAGCCTCAATTATTAACATTTGGACTCTATATTTATATTTGTTGTAAAGCGTTCTAATGGAACAATCATCCGGATATTTTTTTTTATATTTAAGAAACGAGTGTCTAACTTTCATTAAAGTTAAATTAAGGTTAAAAATTTCTTGAGTAACCCAATTTTTGGTTTTTTTTTTTCCATTTTTAACTGGTATGCTTTGGGTATTTGTATTAATGGCTTTTAATTTCTGAACTAAACAATCAAGATCTTCATACGAATGAATATTATTTCAGAAGTTATCCTGGCTTACATTTTCATAATTTAAAATGGTTTTATATGAGCTTCTGTTGGAAGTTACTGGCCTCTGATTGATACAAATGTAGAACATTTGATGGTCAGAGAGACAGGTATCTAGTATGTAAAACCATCCCCGGAAAGTTACCGGAGAGTTAGTTGCCCAATCAGTACCATCAAGGAACGGATCCTTTCTTTGTATATAGCAAAATCACAAAATAAGTGGAGTAATCTGAGCAATTGCACCATATCTAGAACATTGTGGCCGACATACAACAAAAGGAGATCAATTGAGTTGATATCGAAATCCCGCATAGACATAGCCAGACTAGTGGCAATCATCACAGGCCACTGGCCAGTGGGCACGCATGCGGCCAAATTAGGAATCCCACACAACACCTCATGCAGGAGCTGCAAAGAAGAAAACGAAAGTGAGAATTTGGAACACTTTCTTTGCAGATGTCCGGCCCTAGCTGGAGCCAGACTTCTCTCACTCGGCAATCTTCCACAACCTCAGCGAGCTTTCTGAACACAAAATCAAAGAACTGATCTTGTATCTGAACCGTTCGGGTTGGATATAAAACCGCAAACAATCTAAAAACACGGGTCAAATGAGTGCAGTGGT
This sequence comes from Poecilobothrus nobilitatus, assembly GCA_947095535.1. Classification (NCBI taxonomy): domain Eukaryota; kingdom Metazoa; phylum Arthropoda; class Insecta; order Diptera; family Dolichopodidae; genus Poecilobothrus; species Poecilobothrus nobilitatus. The sequence goes on along the minus strand of CAMUPU010000002.1, from coordinate 880,708 downwards.
ATTAAAATGGCGCAATCTAGTGCTAATTGAGGCCTTCACGCAGCATCCTGAAGGTCACCACCATACCTAACTACCTATTTAAAACCAGTATTTGGTATCAATAATATTACTGAGGAAATGATAAATGATTGTCGTTGAACTTCTACCGCTGCTGAAAGAACACTTCCCTGTTATTTGTACAATCAATACTAAGTTCCGAAGTGAAAATACCCTTTTTTTTTCCAAAAAGTTGTTTTTTGTTAATCCAGAATTTAATTTCAGCAGGTATAGAGTTTGATTATTGTTATCATTCTCATTACTTTCGGGTATTTATTTAATATCCTATTTCTGTGATGCTAATAATATTTTCTTCTAATATATTTGTATTCAACTGTTCACCAACCTTGATAATAGTTCCCCTTGGATTTGGTATATTAGCTGGAAGACCGGTAATTACTAAGTTGAATCTATTTTCTTCTTGCTCTTTTTTGTTAATTATGTTTTCCATAATGTTTATGTGTTTTTCCGTACGATTTACTTTATTTTTCAGCTCAATGTTATCATTAATAATCATATCGGTTACCATTCGGATCAATTCTTTTGCACAGGTGGACATTTACTCATTCGAAGGATTTTTTGATAACTTAAACTAATCCGTTGTTATGCACTGTGTAATGTTAGCTTCCACTGGTAAATTGTTGACATCCTCTAACACATTCTGACTGCTATTATCGTTTTCCATAATAATGACCGATTTATCGACTGGAGGAGTATCCTTACAACTCCAAATTGCAGAACCGGACTCAACCGTCTTTATTACCTCTTTGGACACTTTTGTGCATTTTCGGTGAAATGATTTTTTGCAACTGCTACAATGTATGGCTTTGATCTTCCCGGAAAATTTGTGCCTTCAGCAATGAGATGCTTTTGTTTACTAAGCCATTATTCCGCCAATATTACTTTTTTTTTTCTTTAATTCTTTAAAATATTTTTAAAAAAATTTCTTTTTCCACTCAAAAATTATACGTCTATTCGTTGACATTTTCTACCTTACAAAATTGTAGAGTTTAAAAATGTTAAGAAACTTTTGTCAAAAAAAAAGTAATTTTATTGCGATTCGGAGCGGTCTGTTTTTTATAAATATATTACTAACATGTTTTAAATCTGACTATATGAAAGGCCAATATGAGGGATGTAGTTTGAGGATGCAAAACAAAGGTGTTATTTGATGAAAAGAGAATAATATTTTTTGTTTTTCTAATTATGATAATATTAGGACTTCTGACCCAAATAAATGACTCAAAAGCACTTTTGACCCTGCACCTTATTCAAAGTATTATAAAATATTGTTGTAATTGTTTAGCTGTGTTTTTTTGAAATGGCTGAAGCAAAACGTGATTAAATTAGTTATTTCGATATGTCAATATATTGTGTACTCAAAGAATTATAAATTTCATTGACTTCAAATGTCGCCAAATGGAACATTCTATTTTTTGAATATAACGAATTGAATTAAGAGTTCTAACCACTATTAATTGATCCAGCACAATTCTTTCAAGCATTTTTATTTTAACGCTTAATTTTTAAGTAGTGAAATAAAAGTTTTAAATTTAAATTATTTCTTTTTTACAGTTTTATATCTAATTTATATTAGTATATAAACACAATATTTTAGTTAACAAAAACAACATTGTTCTCTTAAACTCTTAAATAAAATACAATTTTAAAACAAAGTAAAATCAGGTGGCCACAAATAATTGATATACCTATAAAAACATTAATTATTATTCTTTTAATTATTTTCAACTTAAAATATTTGATGAGAATTAAGAAAACTAACGTTATCTTTTATTGAAAGAGTAATTAAACCTATAAAAATGCTTTATTTTTATTGTTATACCATTTATAATTTATAATGACACGCGGAAAGCCAGTTTTCCAGTTTTTTTGTGATTCACATTCACTATCGATCTCTTGAGATTTTATCATAAATTCATTCCACTATTTCTATTTTTTCGATGAATTTTACGTCTCTTCTTTTGATAATTGTCTTTGAATTGCTTTCCCATAAACGATATGCTTTTGCTTCAGGGAATATTCAACGAAAATATACATTTACTACTCCTTTTACTATCCTCCTAAATACTCCTTTAGGCTCAAGTTTAGACCTTCTTGGCCTTTTCTCTAAAGCGGCAACCTTAGCTCCAAATGATTTAAAAAATGAAATATTTACTTCTCTTTTATACCATATTTCATACGGTGTTGTGTAATAGTAAGTCGTTGTAAACTTTACAACAGTTGTAAAAGCAGTTGTTTTTTTGCTGGGTTGTTCTGAAAAGTGAAAGGTAGAAATTTGATTTATTTCGGGTATTATGATCGTGTATGTCTAAATTTCTATTTAATATGAAACTGTGTTTTAATTGCTTATGAATAATTTTAAAAGCAGTTTTTAGAAACTCGAAAGAAATAATATTTTTTAAACCTTGATATTTATTTGGGTATAAACTATCTATAGGGTGGAGAATAGGTAACCCTAGGGCAAACTTAACGCTTTTCATATGCATCGTATCTAATCTGTTTAAATGAATTTGTGAAGCTCTTCTCCAAATAGGCGAAAGATAGCTAATGTGGGATTTAATATAAGAAGAGTAAATTATGAAAATAGCTTGATCGGATAAAAAGTTACGTAGTCTACGCAAAAGAAATATATACGGCGTTATTTTTTTAATTACTTTATCTATGTAGCAGCTTCAATTAGATTTGCTGTCGATTATTAGCGCTAGATAGTTGAAGTTTTGAACAATTTCTAAATTTTCATTATTATATTTGAAAGAGTTTTCAAAGTTAAATGCTTTATTTTCAAACATAAGGATTTTAGTTTTTTTTAAGTTTAAAATAAGCCGATTTTTTGTTAACCACTCCTCGAGTAATCGAAGGTCGTCTTTGATATAAATACGATTAATTCCCTCTGAGTTAGCAGTGTAATTGAATACAGCATCATCTGCAAATAACTGAACGTTGCCTTTTAAGTTAAGATGAGCAATATCATCAATATATAATTTGAATAGTATGGGCCCTAAAATTGAGCCTTGTTGCACACCTTTTGTTATCAATTCTTCTTCACTTAAGCAATTATTTATTTTAACTATTTCTTTACGGTTCTCAAGATAAGATTTAAAACAATTTATATGATTAGAGCTAAAGTTAAGTTTTGACAGTTTCCAGAGTAAAATATCGTGGTCCACACAATCGAACGCTTTTTTAAGATCAAGAAACACACAACTAAGGAATTTTCCAGCATCGGTGTTTCTGGAAATGAAATCATTTAAGTAAAGACAAGCAGTTGCAGTATTTGATTTTTCCTCGAACCCAAATTGATTCTCACTTAGTATGGGATTATTACAAATAAAGTAATCCAATCTACTTTTAATAATTTTTTCAAAGATTTTAGAAATAGCTGGTAGAACGGAAATCGGTCTGTAATTAGAACAGTCTGTAGCTAAGCCGTTTTAAAATATTGGTGTTACAATAGCTGTCTTTATGATTGAAAAGAGTTATTAATATATTTAACTAGGATAGGTGTTAACCGTTCAGCAAATTATTTTATGAATTTGGCGGAAATATTATCGTAGTCTGTTGCAGCTGCTGAGTTTAGTGATTGAATAATTTTCAAGACTTCACCTTCATTGGGTGGAGATAAGCCAAAATTATTATAAATATTTCTTGTATAAATTGATTAATGTAATTTAGATCAATATTGCTTATTGGAATATTTATTTCATTAGTTATATTCGCGAAGTAATAATTAAAAGCAGCAGCAATATCATCTTCATTTTCAAGTGCTTTATAGTTTGAATGAAATACCTTAATTGTTTGATTCGATTTTGGACGCTTAGAATTGAAAATAATTTGTTTATAGCAATCGCATAATTTCTTACTATTATTTACACTATTTGAGATATCGTTAGAATAATATTTTTTTTAGCCTCAATTATTATCATTTGGACTCTATATTTATATTTGTTGTAAAGCGTTCTAATGGGACAATCATCACAATTAAGAAACGTGTGTCTAACTTTCATTAAGGTTAAATTAAGGTTAAAAATTTCTTGAGTAACCCAATTTTTGTTTTTTTTTCCATTTTTAACTGGTATGCTTTGGGCATTTGTATTAATGACAGCTTTTAATTTCTGAACTAAACAATCAAGATCTTCATACAAATGAATATTATTCCAGAAGTTATCCTGGCTTACATTTTCATAATTTAAAATGGTTTTATATGAGCTTCTGTTGAAAGTTACTGGCCTCTGATTGATACAAATGAAGAACATTTGATGGTCAGAGAGACAGGTATCTAGTATGTAAAACCAGTATTTGGTATCAATAATATCACTGAGGAAATGATCAATGATTGTCGTTGAACTTCTACCGCTGCTGAAAGAACACTTCCCTGTTATTTGTACAGTCAATACTAAGTTCCAAAGTGAAAGTACCCTTATTTTTTCCAAAAAGTAGTTTTTTGTGAATGCAGAATTTAATTTCAGCAGGTATAGGGTTTTATTATTGTTATCATTCTCATTACTTTCGGGTATTTTTTTTTTACATCCTATTTCTGTGATGCTAATAATATTTTCTTCTAATATATTTGTATTCAACTGTTCACCAACCTTCATAATAGTTCCCCTTTAATTTTTTATATTGGCTGGAAGTCCGGTAATTACTAAGTTGCGTCTATTTTCTTTTTGCTCTTTTTTTTAATTATGTTTTCCATAATGTTTATGTGTTTTTCCGTATGATTTACTTTATTTTTCAGCTCAATGTTATCATTAATAATCATCACGTTTTGCCTAAGAAGATTTTCTATTTGTTGACTCAAATAAAGCTGAGAATGATGAATACCGGTTACCATTCGGATCAATTCGTTTACAAAGGTGAACATTGACTCATTCGAAGCGTTTTTTGGTAACCTAATCTACTCCGGTGTTATGCACTGTGTAATGTTACCTTCCACTGGTAAATTGTTGACATCCTCTAACACATCCCGACTGCTATTATCGTCTCCCATAATAATGATCGATTTATCGACTGGAGGACTATCCTTACAACTCCAAATTGCAGAACCGAACTCAACCGCCTTTATTACCTCTTTGGACGCTTTTGTGCATTTGCGGTGAAACGATTTTTTGCAGCTGCTACAATGTATGGCTTTGACCCTCCCTTAAAATTTTTGCTTGCAGGAATGAGATGCTTTTGTTTACTAAGCCATTATTTCGCTCAAAATATTACTTTTTTTTTTTCTTTAATTCCTTAAAATATTTAAAAAAAAAATTTTTTTTCCGCTCAAAATTTATACGTCTATTCGTTGACGTTCTATTTGAAATTTCGTACCTTACAAAATTTTAGAGTTTAAAAATTTTAAGAAACTTTTGTCAAAAAAAAAAGTTATTTTATCGCCATTCGGAGCGGTCTGTTTTTATAAATATATTACTAACATGTTTTAAATCTGACTATATGAAAAGGTCAATATGAGGGATGTATTTTGAGGATGCAAAAAAAAGGTGTTATTTGATGAAAAGAGAATAATATTTTTTGTTTTTCTAATTATGATAATATTAGGACTTCTGACTCAAATAAATGAGTCAAAAGCACCATGGGAGTTTTTCCTCATAGAGATATTGGACTTTTGACCCTGCACCTTATTCAAAGTATTACAAAATATTGTTGTAATTGTTTAGCTGTGTTTTTTTGAAATGGCTGAAGCAAAAAGTGAGTGAATTAGTTATTTAATATTTTCGAGGATAAAAGGGTTTGAATTACGAAAAAAATTTTTTTTAACTCTATGAATGTAAATTGAAGTGATTTAATATATTACATGCCTACAAAAATAAACATTGAAAAAATGTAAAAACATGCTTTAAAGTTATATTTCCATATGTCAACATATTGTGTACTCAAAGAATTATAAATTTCATTGACTTCAAATGTCGCCAAGTGGAACATTCTATTTTTTGAATATAACGAATTGAATTACGAGCTCTAACAACTATTAATTGATCCAGCACAATTCTTTCAAGTATTTTTATATTAACACTTAATTTTTAAGTAGTGAAATAAAAGTTTTAAATTTAAATTATTTTTTTTTACAGTTCTATCTCTAATTTATATTAATATATAAACACAATATTTTGGTTAACAAAAACAACATTGTTCTCTTAAACTTTTAAATAAAATACAATTTTAAAACAAAGTAAAATCAGGTGGCCACAAATAATCGATACACCTATAAAAACATTAATTATTATCCTTTTATTTATTTTCATTTCATATGCATCGTATCTAATCTATTTAAATGAATTTGTGAAGCTCTACTCCAAATAGGCGTAAGATAGCTAATGTGGGATTTAATATAAGAAGAGTAAATTATGAAAATAGTTTGATCGGATTAAAAGTTACGTAGTCTACGTAAAAGAAATATATACGGCGTTATTTTTTTAATTACTTTATCTATGTAGCAGCTTCAATTAGATTTGCTGTCGATTATTAGCCCTAGATAGTTGAAGTTTTGAACAATTTCTACATTTTCATTATTATATTTGAAAGAGTTTTCAAAGTTAAATGCTTTATTTTCAAACATAAGGATTTTAGTTTTTTTTAAGTTTAAAATAAGCCGATTTTTTGTTAACCACTCCTCGAGTAATCGAAGGTCGTCTTTGATATAAATATGAATAATTCCCTCTGAGTTATCAGCGTAAGTGAACACAGCATCATCTGCAAATAACTGAAGGTTGCCTTTTAAGTTAAGATGAGCAATATCATCAATATATAATTTGAATAGTATTGGCCCTAAAATTGAGCCTTGTTGCACACCTTTTGTTATCAATTCTTCTTTACTTAAGCAATTATTTATTTTAACTATTTCTTTACGGTTCTCAAGATAAGATTTAAAACAATTTATATGATTAGAGCTAAAGTTAAGTTTTGACAGTTTCCAGAGTAAAATATCGTGGTCCACACAATCGAACGCTTTTTTAAGATCAAGAAACACACAACTAAGGAATTTTCCAGCATCGGTATTCCTGGAAATGAAATCATTTAAGTAAAGACAAGCAGTTGCAGTATTTGATTTTTCCTCGAACCCAAATTGATTCTCACTTAGTATGGGATTATTACAAATAAAGTAATCCAATCTACTTTTAATAATTTTTTCAAAGATTTTAGAAATAGCTGGTAGGACGGAAATTGGTCTGTAATTAGAACAGTCAGTAGCTAAGCCGTTTTAGAATATTGGTGTTACAATAGCTGTCTTTATGATTGAAAAGAGTTATTTATATATTTAACTAGGATAGGTGTTAACCGGTTAATAGGTGTTAATTTTTTTATGAATTTGGCTCAAATATTATCGTAGCCTGTTGCAGCTGCTGAGTTTAGTGATTCAATAATTTTCAAAACCTCACCTTCATTGGTTGGAGATAAACCAAAATTATTATAAATATTTCTTGTATAAATTGATTAATGTAATTTAAATCAATATTGCTTATTGGAGTATTTATTTCATTAGTTATATTCGCGAAGTAATAATTAAAAGCAGCAGCAATATCATCTTCATTTTCAAGTGTTTTATAGTTTGAATTAAATACCTTAATTGTTTCATTCGATTTTGGACGCTTAGAATTGAAAATAATTTGTTTATAGCAATCCCATAATTTCTTACTATTATTTGCACTATTTGAGATATCGTTAGAATAATATTTTTTTTAGTCTCAATTATTATCATTTGGACTCTATATTTATATTTGTTGTAAAGCGTTCTAATGGGACAATCATCCGGATATTTTCCTTTATATTTAAGAAACGAGTGTCTAACTTTCATTAAGGTTAAATTAAGGTTAAAAATTTCTTGAGTAACCCAATTTTTGTTTTTTTTTTCCATTTTTAACTAGTATGCTTTGGGCATTTGTATTAATGACGGCTTTTAATTTCTGAACTAAACAATCAAGATCTTCATACAAATGAATATTATTCCAGAAGTTATCCTGGCTTACATTTTCATAATTTAAAATGGTTTTATATGAGCTTCTGTTGAAAGTTACTGGCCTCTGATTGATACAAATGAAGAACATTTGATGGTCAGAGAGACAGGTATCTAGTATGTAAAACCAGTATTTGGTATCAATAATATCACTGAGGAAATGATCAATGATTGTCGTTGAACTTCTATCGCTGCTGAAAGAACACTTCCCTGTTATTTGAACAGTCAATACTATGTTCGAAGTGAAAATACACTTATTTTTTCTAAAAAATCGTTTTTTGTTATCCAGAATTTAATTTCAGTTTGATTATTGTAATCATTCTCATTACTTTCGGGTATTTTTTTTTTACATCCTATTTCTGTGATGCTAATAATATTTTCTTCTAATATATTTGTATTCAACTGTCCACCAACATTCATAATAGGTCCCCTTGGATTTTTTATATTGGCTGGAAGTCCGGTAATTACTAAGTTGCATTTATTTTCTTTTTGTTCTTTTTTGTTAATTATATTTTCCATAATGTTTATGTGTTTTTCCGTATGATTTACTTTATTTTTCAGCTCAATGTTATCATTAATAATCATCACGTTTTGCCTAAGAAGATTTTCTATTTGTTGACTCAAATAAAGGTGAGAATGATGAATACCGGTTACCATTCGGATCAATTCTTTTACACAGGTGAACATTGACTCATTCGAAGCGTTTTTTGGTAATCTAATCTACTCCGGTGTTATGCACTGTGTAATGTTACCTTCCACTGGTAAATTGTTCACATCCTCTAACACATCCCGACTGCTATTATCGTCTCCCATAATAATGATGGATTCATCGACTGGAGGACTATCCTTACAACTCCAAATTGCAGAACCGAACTCAACCGCCTTTATTACCTCTTTGGATGCTTTTGTGCATTTGCGGTGAAACGATTTTTTGCAGCTGCTACAATGTATGGCTTTGACCCTTCCTTAAAATTTTTGCTTGCAGGAATGAGATGCTTTTGTTTACTAAGCCATTATTTCGCTCAAAATATTACTTTTATTTTTTTCTTTAATTCTTTAAAATATTTAAAAAAAAATTTTTTTTTCCGCTCAAAATTTATACGTCTATTCGTTGACGTTCTATTTGAAATTTCGTACCTTACATAATTTTAGAGTTTAAAAATTTTAAGAAACTTTTGTCAAAAAAAAAAGTTATTTTATCGCCATTCGGAGCGGTCTGTTTTTATAAATATATTACTAACATGTTTTAAATCTGACTATATGAAAAGGTCAATATGAGTGATTTGAGGATGCAAAAAAAGGTGTTATTTGATGAAAAGAGAATAATATTTTTTGTTTTTCTAATTATGATAATATTAGGACTTCTGACTCAAATAAATGAGTCAAAAGCACCATGGGAGTTTTTCCTCATAGAGATATTGGACTTTTGACCCTGCACCTTATTCAAAGTATTACAAAATATTGTTGTAATTGTTTAGCTGTGTTTTTTTGAAATGGCTGAAGCAAAAAGTGAGTAAATTAGTTATTCAATATTTTCGAATATAAAAGGGTTTGAATTACGAAAAGAAATTTTTTTAACTCTATGAATGTAAAATGAAGTGCTTTAATATATTACACGCCTACAAAAACAAACATTGAAAACATGTAAAAACATGCTTTAAAGTTATATTTCCATATGTCAACATATTGTGTACTCAAAGAATTATAAATTTCATTGACTTCAAATGCCGCCAAATGGAACATTCTATTTTTTGAATATAACGAATTGAATTACGAGTTCTAACCACTATTAATTGATCCAGCACAATTCTTTCAAGTATTTTTATTTTAACGCTTAATTTTTAAGTAGTGAAATAAAAGTTTTAAATTTAAATTATTTTTTTTTTACAGTTCTATCTCTAATTTATATTAACATATAAACACAATATTTTGGTTAACAAAAACAACATTGTTCTCTTAAACTCTTAAATAAAATACAATTTTAAAACAAAGTAAAATCAGGTGGCCACAAATAATTGATACACCTGTAAAAACATTAATTATTATTGTTTTAATTATTTTCAACTTAAAATATTTGATGAGAATTAATAAAACTAACGTTATCTTTTATCGAAAGAGTAATTAAACCTATAAAAATGCTTTTTTTTATTGTTATACCATTTATAATTCATCATGACACGCTGAAAGCCAGTTTCGGAAGATATTAGAAATTTTATTATTAAAAAGAGCAAATCTGGAAAGAGTTATGGTGAAATTGCAAAAGAAATTTATTTAGGTAGAGCCACCATAGTAAACATTATAAAAAAAATTTAAAATTCCTGTTTCCAAGGCTACAAGTGTTAATAAAAGACGGCGCAATTATAATTTGACACATAACATTATTATGGGCAAAAGAAAAGAAAAATTGGGTACAGAGACAGTGGAGCAGCATAATTTTTAGTGGTAAATCTAAGTTTGATGTTTGTGTAGGGGATGATAGAAAAAGAATTATCAGATCGAAAAAGGAAGTGTACCATAGAGACTGCCTAAAGCGCAAAATAATCAAGAAATATGGTCTTCTATAACCACAAATGAATGCAGACTTCTTGTGAATTCAATGTCTAAAAGAATTGAAGCGGTAATAATTGCTAAAAGTGGCACAACCCAATATTAATCTAAGTTTTTATAGCTTTATCAATTATTAATGGTCACCTGATTTTACACTTATTTAATAATGTGATTTTATTAACTTCAGTAACGATTTTTAATTTTTTGAATTAAAATATTTTATTGATGTGGAATTGTCGAATCGAAAATATATAAACAAAATTAAAACACTTACTTGAGTATTTAAAAATTAATCACAAAAATAGCAATATATGCCAAAAATATGCTGTATTAATTAATAGTGGTTAAGGCTCGTATATAGAAGTGTATCTTCTTTCAAAAGAACTTTAACGAAAGAAATTTCAACCAAATAAATTAACCGTTCTAGATATCTATTGGAAAAGTTTTAGACATTTTTGAAGAGTCTGACGTTTGGAGACAATGAAAATTAATTATTTTTGGATGCTTTAGAAAAATCTTCCGGAACTCAATCAGGAGGAAGAAAGTCATTCTAGCAACAATTCCAAAGCAACTGTGTGAATTTAATGAAAATATTTTTCATACATATTTTTCACATTTTTCATACAAATTTTTAAAAAGTTCTACATCGTTTGAAGTAGAGCCATAATATTTTAAATTATTTTCATTCGCTGTGTTATTTTCAATTACAATAGAAAAGTGTGCCATTTTCAAAAGTGTGCTAACACATTTTGTGTGTTATAACACACTTTTATATTTTTCATATCAAAAACGGTTAAAGATCGAGAAAAAGTTATTAGTCACTATTTATATGACTTGAAAAGCTGTTTCGAAATACGCAATAAAAAGCACCCCAAATACAGGGTGGTTAAAAAAAAATTGAATTTGAAACACAATTTTTTCATTTTAAATCATTTCGAATCTTCATAACTTTGTAACTGTTATGATATGGAAAGCATTAGTACACAAAAATTAAAGCAGCTTACTCCACAAAATGCACTTTTTTATCTCCCTATAGCAAGCCGTTCAAAAGTTATATATTTTTTTATGAAAAGTCGTTAAAACGTCTTTAACCTTTCATATCTCGAAAAGGGCCCAAAATAGACACCCTCTCTTCTCCAATACAATTTTTTGTTCGTCTCGACATGCTCGATCATCCATTTCAAGAAAAACCATCGAGTCGGAAACACCCTGTATACTTGAGCCATACGGTGTCTTAATTTACCGTTATGCGAAACTGAGTTTTAACCCTAAAAAATTCTTTAACCCTTCTATTTTCTAAACAGTTTAAGTTAGAGACTTGAAATTTTGTGAGGAGCTAGATTTTTGAAAATAATTATGAGTCATTTCAGAAAAGATTTTTGTATCGCCTCCTGAGCCGTAAGAAGTCAAACACTGAAAACTTTCTATTTTGAAACACCTGTAACTTGAACACATATTCAAATTTTTTTGACGTAATGCAACTTTATACTTTTATTTCTGTTAGTAACATTTGTTAATAATATTGGGTTAGCTTAAAATTGACGAATGTGTGACTCGATTTTTTCAATTTTTCTAACAAATTTCTTTGATGATTTTTTTGAATTTTTTTTTATTCGATAATTTAAAATTGTTGAGGATGATATGTGTAATACAAAAAAATGAAATAAATCAAAAATATAACGGTTGCTTGAAGAAGTTTTATTTGTATGATATTGGTATATACATACTTATATATCATGTTCACTTACCAATCGTATATGTCACTAATGAATGAATGATGTATAATAAGAATATTGATATAAAATATATATATATATATAGCAGCGAATATTCGTATTTTGTTGTATTTGTAAGCAATTATTCTTTGAATGAAATATTTTTAAAGCCATAGATAATGCAATATATAGCGATATAATACTATATATGTATATGAATACATATGCATATTGTATAATATTTGGAATTTCTAGTAAGTTTAGTATAAATTAATATTTAATATACATTTGCCGTTTAGTATTAAATAGTACTAGTTATATCATGTATGTGTATATTTATTTTTATTTTCATTTTTATTCATATTTTTTTTTTATTTAAAAACTTGTAAATGTAATTTTAAAAACTAGTAGATATATAGGCAGTATGAGTTAATGGAAAAGGAACTAATGGAGAAAGCGCTAAAATGAATCAAAATCGAAAAAATTCTCGACTTATTTTTCTAATTTAGTTTATTTCATTTTTTTTCTATTTTAGTTCATATTAACTAAAATAGAAAATCATAAATGAATTAAAATAAAAAAAAAATGTTTAAATTTAGTTTATTTTTAATATTTTAATATTTAGTTCATATGAATTAAAATTGAATATTTTCCACTTTAGTTTATTTTCTTAAATAAAATGACTTTATATATTTTGTAAATTTTAATGTGAAGAGAAATAATTGTCTTCCCCTTATTTTTTATTAATTATTAACTTTATACCAGAGTTAAACAAAAAATATTAGTTTTGTCTGAGTTGAATTAATGTTGCAAAATTTCTACTTTAATTCATATGAACTTAAAACAAAAATATAAAAAATGAAGGAAATTCGAATTTAAAGTTTATTTTATGACATAATTACTATGTAACATGAAATATGTATGAAAAATAAATTATTAGGAGGGATTTTAGTGTTCGTTACAGAATCTGGGTTCCAATCATTTATTTAGCGGGGGTTTGCGGGCGGCAGCCTTTCTCTATTTTCAGTACTTTATTGTCACATAATTATTATGTAACATGAAATATGTGTGCAAAAAAATAATTAGGAGGGATTTTAGAGTTGGTTTCAAAATCAGGGTTCTTCCTTTTTCCAGAAGATTTATATATATCATGGACGAAGGCTTTATATATATAACGGAATGAGTGCTTCCGTAGAAAAATTCAAAAAAATCCAGTAAAAATAAAAAACTATTAAAATTCAGGTAAAAATAATTACTAAAAATAAATACTAATAATTACTAATGTAATATGTATTACCTATTCAATGTAATACAACTAATCCAACAAGTTGGATTCTGAACACATACAATGACGTATTGCGTACAAAATGAACAATAATTGACATAATAATTAAAGTACATTACAATATGTTGATTTTGTTCCTATACAAAGTATAATTTTAAACTATTTTTGCCAAGCATTAAATTCTCTCCAGTTTGTCGTACATTATTTACATACATAAAAAAATTATCTTCGAACGTCACTAAGAAGAAAAATGAGCAATTCAAACTCATTATTTTTTGTATGAAATTTTTGTTGACTTTCAATTTCTTTACCAATAGTTGAATTGCTTTTATATGAGGCAAATAATGAGTTTGAACATGGCATTTTTAGTGGATTTATATTGAATATTGATTCAACAACTTCATTTTGATTTTTGTATCAAACAAAGACATTTTTTATTTTTTATTTCTTTTTCTTCTTTTTTCTTTTTGATATTTGTTGTTCTTTTTCCTTATAATTATTATTATAATTTTCTATATATGTATTCATTTTTCTCTCTGATTGCTGATTGATTTGTGATTGATTAGGTGGGTGAACGATGATGGTTGATGAATAATTGATAGCAAAGAAATAAGAATATTATTATGTAAATGTAATAAGTATTACTACTTACTAGCACTAGAAGTCTAAAATTAGACTAGCTGTTGAAATTATACTTCTGAATAGTTCTGATGCTTGATTTTCATTTTGGTAGGTAAAAAATAGGAAAAAACAGCAAACAAATAATGAGTTAGATTTAAGCATTCTTTATTTTTTGCCCTTTGTTTTTGTTTTAAAAAATTTTGATTAGGTACATGTTTTTTTGTTTTTTGGTATTTCACATATATAGTATTATCTGATATTAATTATTATTTTAAATTTATATTAATAAATAAAACATACAATATTTTTACTCTTTCAATACGGTGCAGTATTATTCAGTATATTTGAGAACTACTAAATAAATTTGCATTACTCATTCAAGTTACTTAAAATATTGAAATATTTAGGTACCTACCACTTTTGTTTTAACTTTAATATTGGTAAGGTTCAAAATAAATAAGTTAATTTTATATTAATTTTATACATACAAATCTCAAAATTTTGCAGATATATTCTGGCAACTGTGTGATAGAAGATATTTTGAATAGACCATTTTCTTTAAGAGGATATATTAAAGTAAACAAAATATGTAAAAATAGTTGTGAGTTGTGGCAAATAAAATAAAAAACCTATAAAAAAGATCATAACGTAGTATGTTGTATGTAACGTAGTATGTAAAAATAGTTGTGAGTTGTGGCAAATAAAATAAAAAACCTATAAAAAAAGATCATAACGTAGTATGCTTCCGTTCATAAAAAAGTCACCCTTCGTCGCTGATATATATATATAATCGAAATTCTAAATCTGGAACGAGTTTAGAGTTGGTAACAAAATCATGTTTTGTTCGGTTTGTTTGTTTGACTTTGACTTTTTGTACAAGTCGACTTTGGAAATCGACATTTTGTACAAGTCGTTATTTTGAAATCGACATTTTGGGAGTCAACATTTTGCAACTCGATATTTTGAAAATTGACATAAATTCCCTGACCCTGTATAAACATATAGTTTGAATATAAGTACAAACTATAGTTCTAGAAATTATAAAATTAACTCAAATTATTTTAAAATACCGAAAAATTAAAAAATTATATTATACGCAGAGTGACAGACCATGAACATACTAATGGGTTCGAACGGATATCAAAGAGTTGACAAAGTTGACTTTGTTTATCTGAATCATGGCGCAGTGGTTAAGTCGCCAACCTTTCAATCGAAGATTCTTGGCTTCAAACCCCGGTTACATCATATAAATAAAAACTATGTAGTAATTTGATATCGTAATAATGTATATCGTATAATCAATAGTAGTAATAATAATAATAATACTAATAA